>JAKDEW010000444.1:0-264790 GCA_021963965.1 Artemisiospiza belli
CTACAAACACGCTGGAATGGAGACAGCATCAAAGGAATTGCAATTGGAGGAGAAAAAAAAAAAATTGGGAAATTTAGTGACTCTAAGACAATGGCCTGGGGTTTTATCAGGTGCAGTGCAAAGGACCAAAAGATGCCAAAACTAGGCTCACAGATGTTGCAAAAGCAGGGGAAAAAGTCAAGGAGGAAGACACAACATAGGGAGCAAGATATGAGGGACATGGTATGAATACTTGAAATAATAAAAAAAAAAAAAAAAAGAAAAAATCTTTCCCAAAGTCAAAGCCATCAAATTGCAGGCAGGCCATACGCCACCAAGGGCAGGCACATGCAGCAAAGCTTGCCAAAATTGATCCCCACTGAAGGCCAAAACAGAAAATAAGGACCTACAAACATGCTGGAATGGAGACAACATCAAAGGAATTGCAGTTGGAGGAGAAAAAAAGAAAATTTGGGAAATTTAATGATTCTTAGAAAGTGGCCTGGGGTTTTATCAGGTGCAGTGCAAAGGACCAAAAGATGCCAAAACTAAGCTCACAGATGTTGCAAAAGCAGGGGAAAAAGTCAAGGAGGAAGACACAACTTAGGGGGCAAGATATGAGGGACATGGCATGAACACTTCAGAAAACAACCAAAAAAAGAAAAAAATCTTTCCCAAAGTCAAAGCCATCAAAAGGCATGGCCTGCCATCAAGTGCAGGGACATGCACCAAAGATTCCTCTATTGGTCCCCATTGAAATCGCAAGATTCCTTTTCCCTTCCCGAAAGGAAATGAAATTTCCTTTCGGGTAAGGGAAAAGGAATCTTGCGAATCCCAAAAGAAAGGCTTACAAACACTCTGGAAAGGAGATAGGTTCAAATGAAATGCAATTGAAAAAAGCAGAAAATCGGGAATTTTAGTCTCTACAAAAAATAGGCTGTGAGGAAATCAGCTGCATTGCAAAAAACCAAAAGGTGCCAAAAGTAAGCTCACAGATGTTGCAAAAGCAGGGGAAAAAGTCAAGGGGGAAGACACAACTTAGGGGGCAAGATATGAGGGACATGGCATGAATACTTAAAACAAAAAAAAAAAAAAAAAAAGAAAAAATCTTTCCCAAAGTCAAAGCCATCAAAATGCAGGCAGGCCATACGCCAGCAACGGAAGGCACATGCAGCAAAGCTTGCCAAAATTGATCCCCACTGAAGGCCAAAACAGAAAAGAAGGACCTACAAACACGCTGGAAAGGAGTCAACATCAAAGGAATTGCAATTGCAGGAGAAAAAAAGAAAATTTGGGAAATTTAGTGACTCTAATAAAATGGCCTGGGTTTTGTCAGGTGCAGTGCAAAGGACCAAAAGATGCCAAAACTAAGCTCACAGATGTTGCAAAAGCAGGGGAAAAAGTCAAGGAGGAAGACACAACTTAGGGGGCAAGATATGAGGGACATGGCATGAATACCTAAAACAATAAAAAAAAAAAAAAAAAGGAAAAAATCTTTCCCAAAGTCAAAGCAATCAAAATGCAGGCAGGCCATACGCCACCAAGGGCAGGCACATGCAGCAAAGCTTGCCAAAATTGATCCCCACTGAAGGCCAAAACAGAAAAGAAGGACTTACAAACACGCTGGAATGGAGACACCATCAAAGGAATTGCAATTGAAGGAGAAAAAAAGAAAATCTGGGAAATTTAATGACTCTTAGTAAGTGGCCAGGGTTTACATCAGGCGCAGTGCAAAGGATCAAAATGTGCCAAAACTAAGCTCACAAATGTTGCAAAAGCAGGGGAAAAAGTCAAGGAGGAAGACACAACTTAGGGAGCAAGATAGGAGGGATAGCAGGCACATGCAGCAAAGCTTGCCAAAATTGATCCCCACTGAAGGCCAAAACAGAAAAGAAGGACCTACAAACACGCTGGAATGGAGACACCATCAAAGGAATTGCAATTGGAGGAGAAAAAAAGAAAATTTTGGAAATTTAGTGACTCTAAGAAAATGGCCTGGCAGTATTTCATGTGCAGTGCAAAGGACCAAAGATGCAAAAACGAAGCTCACAGATGTTGCAAAAGCAGGGGAAAAAGTCAAGGAGGAAGACAGAACTTAGGGGGCAAGATATGAGGGACATGGCATGAACACTTCAGAAAACAACCAAAAAAAGAAAAAAATCTTTCCCAAAGTCAAAGCCATCAAAAGGCATGGCCTGCCATCAAGTGCAGAGACATGCACCAAAGATTCCTCTATTGGTCCCCATTGAAATCGCAAGATTCCTTTTCCCTTCCCGAAAGGAAATGAATTTTCCTTTCGGGAAGGGAAAAGGAATCTTGCGAATCCCAAAAGAAAGGCTTACAAACACTCTGGAAAGGAGATAGGTTCAAATGAAATGCAATTGAAAAACGCAGAAAATCGGGATCTTAGTCTCTTTAAAAAAAAGGCTGAGAGGAAATCAGCTGCATTGCAAAGGACCAAAAGGTGCCAAAAGTAAGCTCACAGATGTTGCAAAAGCAGGGGAAAAAGTCAAGGAGGAAGACACAACTTAGGGGGCAAGATATGAGGGACATGGCATGAATACTTAAAACAAAAAAAAAAAAAAAAGAAAAAATATTTCCCAAAGTCAAAGCCATCAAAATGCAGGCAGGCCATACGCCACCAAGGGCAGGCACATGCAGCATAGCTTGCCAAAATTTATCTCCACTGAAGGCCAAAACAGAAAAGAAGGACCTACAAACACGCTGGAAAGGAGTCAACATCAAAGGAATTGCAAATGGAGAAAAAAAAGAGAAATTTCGGGAAATTTAGTGACTCTAAGAAAATGGCCTGCGTTTATATCAGGTGCAGTGCAAAGGACCAAAAGATGCAAAAACTAAGCTCACAGATGTTGCAAAAGCAGGGGAAAAAGTCAAGGAGGAAGACACAACTTAGGGGGCAAGATATGAGGGACATGGCATGAATAATTAAAATATTAAAAAAAAAAAAATGAAAAAAAATTTCCCAAAGTGACAGCCATCAAAATGCAGGCAGGCCATACGCCACCAAGGGCAGGCACATGCAGCAAAGCTTGCAAAAAATTGATCCCCACTGAAGGCCAAATCAGAAAAAAGGACCTACAAACACGCTGGAATGGAGACAGCATCAAAGGAATTGCAATTGGAGGAGAAAAAAAAAAAATTGGGAAATTTAGTGACTCTAAGACAATGGCCTGGGGTTTTATCAGGTGCAGTGCAAAGGACCAAAAGATGCCAAAACTAGGCTCACAGATGTTGCAAAAGCAGGGGAAAAAGTCAAGGAGGAAGACACAACTTAGGGAGCAAGATAAGAGGGACAAGGCATGAATACTTAAAATAATAAAAAAAAAAAAAGAAAAAATCTTTCCCAAAGTCAAAGCCATCAAAATGCAGGCAGGCCATAGGCCACCAAGGCCAGGCACATGCAGCAAAGCTTGCCAAAACTGATACCCACTGAAGGCCAAAACAGAAAAGAAGGACCTACAAACACGCTGGAATGGAGACACCATCAAAGGAATTGCAATTGGAGGAGAAAAAAAGAACATTTGGGAAATTTAATGACTCTTAGAAAGTGGCCTGGGGTTTTATCAGGTGCAGTGCAAAAGACCAAAAGATGCCAAAACTAAGCTCACAGATGTTGCAAAAGCAGGGGAAAAAGTCAAGGAGGAAGACACAACTTAGGGGGCAAGATATGAGGAACATGGCATGAATACTTAAAATATTAAAAAAAAAAAAAAGAAAAAATCTTTCCCAAAGTCAAAGCCATCAAAATGCAGGCAGGCCATACGCCACCAAGGGCAGGCACATGCAGCAAAGCTTGCCAAAATTGATCTCCACTGAAGGCCAAAACAGAAAAGAAGGACTTACAAACACGCTGGAATGGAGACACCATCAAAGGAATTGCAATTGGAGCAGAAAAAAAGAAAATTTGTGAAATTTAATGACTCTTAGAAAGTGGCCTGGGGTTTTATAAGGTGCAGTGCAAAGGAACAAAAGATGCCAAAACTAAGCTCACAGATGTTGCAAAAGCAGGGGAAAAAGTCAAGGAGGAAGACACAACTTAGGGGGCAAGATATGAGGGACATGGCATGAACACTTCAGAAAACAACCAAAAAAAGAAAAAAATCTTTCCCAAAGTCAAAGCCATCAAAAGGCATGGCCTGCCATCAAGTGCAGAGACATGCACCAAAGATTCCTCTATTGGTCCCCATTGAAATCGCAAGATTCCTTTTCCCTTCCCGAAAGGAAATGAATTTTCCTTTCGGGAAGGGAAAAGGAATCTTGCGAATCCCAAAAGAAAGGCTTACAAACACTCTGGAAAGGAGATAGGTTCAAATGAAATGCAATTGAAAAACGCAGAAAATCGGGAAGCTTAGTCTCTTTAAAAAAAAGGCTGAGAGGAAATCAGCTGCATTGCAAAGGACCAAAAGGTGCCAAAAGTAAGCTCACAGATGTTGCAAAAGCAGGGGAAAAAGTCAAGGAGGAAGACACAACTTAGGGGGCAAGATATGAGGGACATGGCATGAATACTTAAAATATTAAAAAAAAAAAATGAAAAAAAATTTCCCAAAGTGACAGCCATCAAAATGCAGGCAGGCCATACGCCACCAAGGGCAGGCACATGCAGCAAAGCTTGCAAAAAATTGATCCCCACTGAAGGCCAAATCAGAAAAAAGGACCTACAAACACGCTGGAATGGAGACAGCATCAAAGGAATTGCAATTGGAGGAGAAAAAAAAAAAATTGGGAAATGGCCTGGGGTTTTATCAGGTGCAGTGCAAAGGACCAAAAGATGCCAAAACTAGGCTCACAGATGTTGCAAAAGCAGGGGAAAAAGTCAAGGAGGAAGACACAACTTAGGGGGCAAGATATGAGGGACATGGCATGAACACTTCAGAAAACAACCAAAAAAAGAAAAAAATCTTTCCCAAAGTCAAAGCCATCAAAAGGCATGGCCTGCCATCAAGTGCAGGGACATGCACCAAAGATTCCTCTATTGGTCCCCATTGAAATCGCAAGATTCCTTTTCCCTTCCCGAAAGGAAATGAAATTTCCTTTCGGGAAGGGAAAAGGAATCTTGCGAATCACAAAAGAAAGGCTTACAAACACTCTGGAAAGGAGATAGGTTCAAATGAAATGCAATTGAAAAAAGCAGAAAATCGGGAATTTTAGTCTCTACAAAAAATAGGCTGTGAGGAAATCAGCTGCATTGCAAAGGAACAAAAGGTGCCAAAAGTAAGCTCGCAGATGTTGCAAAAGCAGGGGAAAAAGTCAAGGAGGAAGACACAACTTAGGGGGCAAGATATGAGGGACATGGCATGAATACCTAAAACAATAAAAAAAAAAAAAAAAAGGAAAAAAATCTTTCCCAAAGTCAAAGCCATCAAAATGCAGGCAGGCCATACGCCACCAAGGGCAGGCACATGCAGCAAAGCTTGTCAAAATTGATCCCCACTGACGGCCAAAACAGAAAAGAAGGACCTACAAACACGCTGGAATGGAGACACCATCAAAGGAATTGCTATTGGAGGAGAAAAAAAGAAAATTTGGGAAATTACTGACTCTAAAAAACTGGCCTGGGTTTATATCAGGTGCATTGCAAAGGACCAAAAGGTGCCAAAAGTAAGCTCACAGATGTTGCAAAAGCAGGCGAAAAAGTCAAGGAGGAAGACACAACTTAGGGGGCAAGATATGAGGGACATGGTATGAATAATTAAAACAAAAAAAAAATAAAAAAAAAAAAATCTTTCCCAAAGTCAAAGCCATCAAAATGCAGGCAGGCCATACGCCACCAAGGGCAGGCACATGCAGCAAAGCTTGCCAAAATTGATCCCCACTGAAGGCCAAAACAGAAAAGAAGGACCTACAAACACGCTGGAAAGGAGTCAACATCAAAGGAATTGCAATTGGAGGAGAAAAAAAGAAAATTTGGGAAATTTAGTGACTCTAAGAAAATGGCCTGGATTTATATCAGGCGCAGTGCAAAGGACCAAAAGATGCCAAAACTAAGCTCACAGATGTTGCAAAAGCAGGGGAAAAAGTCAAGGAGGAAGACACAACTTAGGGGGCAAGATATGAGGGACATGGCATGAATACTTAAAATATTAAAAAAAAAAAAATATGAAAAAATCTTTCCCAAAGTCAAAGCAATAAAAATGCAGGCAGGCCATACGCCACCAAGGGCAGGCACATGCAGCAAAGCTTGCCAAAATTGATCCCCACTGAAGGCCAAAACAGAAAAGAAGGACGTACAAACACGCTGGAAAGGAGTCAACATCAAAGGAATTGAAATTGGAGGAGAAAAAAAGAAAAATTGGGAAATTTAGTGACTCTAAGAAAATGGCCTGGGTTTATATCAGGTGCAGTGCAAAGGACCAAAAGATGCCAAAACTAAGCTCACAGATGTTGCAAAAGCAGGGGAAAAAGTCAAGGAGGAAGACACAACTTAGGGGGCAAGATAGGAGGGACATGGCATGAACACTTCAGAAAACAACCAAAAAAAGAAAAAAATCTTTCCCAAAGTCAAAGCCATCAAAAGGCATGGCCTGCCATCAAGTGCAGGGACATGCACCAAAGATTCCTCTATTGGTCCCCATTGAAATCGCAAGATTCCTTTTCCCTTCCCGAAAGGAAATGAAATTTCCTTTCGGGAAGGGAAAAGGAATCTTGCGAATCCCAAAAGAAAGGCTTAAAAACACTCTGGAAAGGAGATAGGTTCAAATGAAATGCAATTGAAAAAAGCAGAAAATCGGGAATTTTAGTCTCTACAAAAAATAGGCTGTGAGGAAATCAGCTGCATTGCAAAGGACCAAAAGGTGCCAAAACTAAGCTCACAGATGTTGCAAAAGCAGAGGAAAAAGTCAAGGAGGAAGACACAACTTAGGGGGCAAGATATGAGGGACATGGCATGAATACTTAAAATATTAAAAAAAAAAGAAAAGAAAAAATCTTTCCCAAAGTGACAGCCATCAAAATGCAGGCAGGCCATACGCCACCAAGGGCAGGCACATGCAGCAAAGCTTGCCAAAATTGATCCCCACTGAAGGCCAAAACAGAAAAGAAGGACTTATAAACACGCTGGAATGGAGACACCATGAAAGGAATTGCTATTGGAGGAGAAAAAAAGAAAATTTGGGAAATTACTGACTCTAAAAAACTGGCCTGGGTTTATATCATGTGCAGTGCAAAGGATCAAATTGTGCCAAAACTAAGCTCACAGATGTTGCAAAAGCAGAGGAACAAGTCAAGGAGGAAGACAAAACTTAGGGGGCAAGATATGAGGGACATGGCATGAACACTTCAGAAAACAACCAAAAAAAGAATAAAATCTTTCCCAAAGTCAAAGCCATCAAAAGGCATGGCCTGCCATCAAGTGCAGGGACATGCACCAAAGATTCCTCTATTGGTCCCCATTGAAATCGCAAGATTCCTTTTCCCTTCCCGAAAGGAAATGAAATTTCCTTTCGGGAAGGGAAAAGGAATCTTGCGAATCCCAAAAGAAAGGCTTAAAAACACTCTGGAAAGGAGATAGGTTCAAATGAAATGCAATTGAAAAAAGCAGAAAATCGGGAATTTTAGTCTCTACAAAAAATAGGCTGTGAGGAAATCAGCTGCATTGCAAAGGAACAAAAGGTGCCAAAAGTAAGCTCACAGATGTTGCAAAAGCAGGGGAAAAAGTCAAGGAGGAAGACACAACTTAGGGGGCAAGATATGAGGGACATGGCATGAATACCTAAAACAATAAAAAAAAAAAAAAAAGGAAAAAAATCTTTCCCAAAGTCAAAGCAATCAAAATGCAGGCAGGCCATACGCCAGCAAGGGCAGGCACATGCAGCAAAGCTTGCCAAAATTCATCCCCACTGAAGGCCCAAACAGAAAAGAAGGACTTACCAACACGCTGGAATGGAGACACCATCAAAGGAATTGCAATTGAAGGAGAAAAAAAGAAAATTTGGGAAATTACTGACTCTAAAAAACTGGCCTGGGTTTATATCAGGTGCATTGCAAAGGACCAAAAGGGGCCAAAACTAAGCTCACCGATGTTGCAAAAGCAGGGGAAAAAGTCAAGGAGGAAGACACAACTTAGGGGGCAAGATATGAAGGACATAGCATGAGTACTTAAAACCAAAAAAAAAAAAAATGAAAAAAATCTTTCCAAAGTCAAAGCCATCAAAATGCATGCAGGCCATACGCCAGCAAGGGCAGGCACATGCAGCAAAGCTTGCCAAAATTGATCCCCACTGAAGGCCAAAACAGAAAAGAAGGACTTACAAACACGCTGGAATGGAGACACCATCAAAGGAATTGCAATTGGAGGAGAAAAATAGAAAATTTGGGAAATTAAATGACTCTTAGAAAGTGGCCTGGGGTTTTATCAGGTGCAGTGCAAAGGACCAAAAGATGCCAAAACTAAGCTCACAGATGTTGCAAAAATAGGGGAAAAAGTCAAAGAGGAAGACAGAACTTAGGGGGCAAGATATGAGGGACATGGCATGAACACTTCAGAAAACAACAAAAAAAAGAAAAAAATCTTTCCCAAAGTCAAAGCCATCAAAAGGCATGGCCTGCCATCAAGTGCAGGGACATGCACCAAAGATTCCTCTATTGCTCCCCATTGAAATCGCAAGATTCCTTTTCCCTTCCCGAAAGGAAATGAAATTTCCTTTCGGGAAGGGAAAAGGAATCTTGCGAATCCCAAAAGAAAGGCTTACAAACACTCTGGAAAGGAGATAGGTTCAAATGAAATGCAATTGAAAAAAGCAGAAAATCGGGAATTTTAGTCTCTACAAAAAATAGGCTGTGAGGAAGTCAGCTGCATTGCAAAGGAACAAAAGGTGCCAAAAGTAACCTCACAGATGTTGCAAAAGCAGGGGAAAAAGTCAAGGAGGAAGACACAACTTAGGGAGCAAGATATGAGGGACATGGCATGAATACCTAAAACAATAAAAAAAGAAAAAGAAAGGAAATAAATCTTTCCCAAATCAAAGCAATCAAAATGCAGGCAGGCCATACGCCACCAAGGGCAGGCACATGCAACAAAGCTTGCCAAAATTGATCCCCACTGAAGGCCAAAACAGAAAAGAAGGACTTACCAACACGCTGGAATGGAGACACCATCAAAGGAATTGCAATTGAAGGAGAAAAAAAGAAAATTTGGGAAATTTAATGACTCTTAGTAAGTGGCCTGGGTTTATATCAGGTGCAGTGCAAAGGATCAAAATGTGCCAAAACTAAGCTCACAAATGTTGCAAAAGCAGGGGAAAAAGTCAAGGAGGAAGACACAACTTAGGGGTCAAGATGTGAGGGACATGGCATGAACACTTCAGAAAACAACCAGAAAAAGAAAAAAATCCTTCCCAAAGTCAAAGCCATCAAAAGGCATGGCCTGCCATCAAGTGCAGGGACATGCACCAAAGATTCCTCTATTGGTCCCCATTGAAATCGCAAGATTCCTTTTCCCTTCCCGAAAGGAAATGAAATTTCCTTTCTGGAAGGGAAAAGGAATCTCGCGAATCCCAAAAGAAAGGCTTACAAACACTCTGGAAAGGAGATAGGTTCAAATGAAATGCAATTGAAAGAAGCAGAAAATCTGGAATTTTGGTCTCTACATAAAATAGGCTGTGAGGAATTCAGCTGCATTGCAAAGGAACAAAAGGTGCCAAAAGTAAGCTCACAGATGTTGCACAAGCAGGGGAAAAAGTCAAGGAGGAAGACACAACTTAGGGAGCAAGATATGAGGGACATGGCATGAATACCTAAAACAATAAAAAAAAAAAAAAAAAGGAAAAAAATCTTTCCCAAAGTCAAAGCAATCAAAATGCAGGCAGGCCATACGCTACCAAGGGCAGGCACATGCAGCAAAGCTTGCCAAAATTGATCCCCACTGAAGGCCAAAACAGAAAACAAGGACTTACAAACACGCTGGAAAGGAGTCAACATCAAAGGAATTGCAATTGGAGGGGAAAAAAAAAAAATGGGAAATTTAGTGACTCTAAGAAAATGGCCTGGGTTTATATCAGGTGCAGTGCAAAGGACCAAAAGATGCCAAAACTAATCTCACAGATGTTGCAAAAGCAGGGGAAAAAGTCAAGGAGGAAGACACAACTTAGGGGGCAAGATATGAGGGACATGGCATGAATACTTAAAATATAAAAAAAAAAAAAAAATGAAAAAATCTTTCCCAAAGTGACAGCCATCAAAATGCAGGCAGGCCATACGCCACCAAGGGCAGGCACATGCAGCAAAGCTTGCCAAAATTGATCCCCACTGAAGGCCAAAACAGAAAAGAAGGACTTACAAACACGCTGGAATGGAGACACCATCAAAGGAATTGCAATTGGAGGAGAAAAAAAGAAAATTTGGGAAATTAAATGACTCTTAGAAAGTGGCCTGGGGTTTTATCAGGTGCAGTGCAAAGGACCAAAAGATGCCAAAACTAAGCTCACAGATGTTGCAAAAATAGGGGAAAAAGTCAAAGAGGAAGACAGAACTTAGGGGGCAAGATATGAGGGACATGGCATGAACACTTCAGAAAACAACAAAAAAAAGAAAAAAATCTTTCCCAAAGTCAAAGCCATCAAAAGGCATGGCCTGCCATCAAGTGCAGGGACATGCACCAAAGATTCCTCTATTGCTCCCCATTGAAATCGCAAGATTCCTTTTCCCTTCCCGAAAGGAAATGAAATTTCCTTTCGGGAAGGGAAAAGGAATCTTGCGAATCCCAAAAGAAAGGCTTACAAACACTCTGGAAAGGAGATAGGTTCAAATGAAATGCAATTGAAAAAAGCAGAAAATCGGGAATTTTAGTCTCTACAAAAAATAGGCTGTGAGGAAGTCAGCTGCATTGCAAAGGAACAAAAGGTGCCAAAAGTAACCTCACAGATGTTGCAAAAGCAGGGGAAAAAGTCAAGGAGGAAGACACAACTTAGGGAGCAAGATATGAGGGACATGGCATGAATACCTAAAACAATAAAAAAAGAAAAAGAAAGGAAATAAATCTTTCCCAAATCAAAGCAATCAAAATGCAGGCAGGCCATACGCCAGCAAGGGCAGGCACATGCAACAAAGCTTGCCAAAATTGATCCCCACTGAAGGCCAAAACAGAAAAGAAGGACTTACCAACACGCTGGAATGGAGACACCATCAAAGGAATTGCAATTGAAGGAGAAAAAAAGAAAATTTGGGAAATTTAATGACTCTTAGTAAGTGGCCTGGGTTTATATCAGGTGCAGTGCAAAGGATCAAAATGTGCCAAAACTAAGCTCACAAATGTTGCAAAAGCAGGGGAAAAAGTCAAGGAGGAAGACACAACTTAGGGGTCAAGATGTGAGGGACATGGCATGAACACTTCAGAAAACAACCAGAAAAAGAAAAAAATCCTTCCCAAAGTCAAAGCCATCAAAAGGCATGGCCTGCCATCAAGTGCAGGGACATGCACCAAAGATTCCTCTATTGGTCCCCATTGAAATCGCAAGATTCCTTTTCCCTTCCCGAAAGGAAATGAAATTTCCTTTCTGGAAGGGAAAAGGAATCTCGCGAATCCCAAAAGAAAGGCTTACAAACACTCTGGAAAGGAGATAGGTTCAAATGAAATGCAATTGAAAGAAGCAGAAAATCTGGAATTTTGGTCTCTACATAAAATAGGCTGTGAGGAATTCAGCTGCATTGCAAAGGAACAAAAGGTGCCAAAAGTAAGCTCACAGATGTTGCACAAGCAGGGGAAAAAGTCAAGGAGGAAGACACAACTTAGGGAGCAAGATATGAGGGACATGGCATGAATACCTAAAACAATAAAAAAAAAAAAAAAAAGGAAAAAAATCTTTCCCAAAGTCAAAGCAATCAAAATGCAGGCAGGCCATACGCCACCAAGGGCAGGCACATGCAGCAAAGCTTGCCAAAATTGATCCCCACTGAAGGCCAAAACAGAAAAGAAGGACCTACAAACACGCTGGAATGGAGACAACATCAAAGGAATTGCAATTGGAGGAGAAAAAAAGAAAATTTGGGAAATTACTGACTCTAAAAAACTGGCCTGGGTTTATATCAGGTGCATTGCAAAGGACCAAAAGGGGCCAAAACTAAGCTCACCGATGTTGCAAAAGCAGGGGAAAAAGTCAAGGAGGAAGACACAACATAGGGGGCAAGATATGAGGGACATGGCATGAATACTTAAAAAATTAAAAAAAAAAAAAAGAAAAAATCTTTCCCAAAGTCAAAGCCATCAAAATGCAGGCAGGCCATACGCCACCAAGGGCAGGCACATGCAGCAAAGCTTGCCAAAATTGATCCCCACTGAAGGCCAAAACAGAAAAGAAGGACTTACAAACACGCTGGAATGGAGACACCATCAAAGGAATTGCAATTGAAGGAGAAAAAAAGAAAATTTGGGAAATTTAATGACTCTTAGTAAGTGGCCTGGGTTTATATCAGGTGCAGTGCAAAGGATCAAAATGTGCCAAAACTAAGCTCACAAATGTTGCAAAAGCAGGGGAAAAGTCAAGGAGGAAGACAAAACTTAGGGGGCAAGATATGAGCGACATGGCATGAACACTTCAGAAAACAACCAAAAAAAGAAAAAAATCTTTCCCAAATTCAAAGAGATCAAAAGACATGGCCTGCCATCAAGTGCAGGCACAAGCACCAAAGATTCCTCTATTGGTCCCCATTGAAATCGCAAGATTCCTTTTCCCTTCCCAAAAGGAAATGAAATTTCCTTTTGGGAAGGGAAAAGGAATCTTGCGAATCCCAAAAGAAAGGCTTACAAACACTCTGGAAAGGAGATAGGTTCAAATGAAATGCAATTGAAAAAAGCAGAAAATCTGGAATTTTTGTCTCTTCATAAAAAAAGCTGTGAGGAAATCAGCTGCACTGCAAAGGACCAAAAGGTGCCAAAACTAAGCTCACAGATGTTGCAAAAGCAGAGGAAAAAGTCAAGGAGGAAGACACAACTTAGGGGGCAAGATATGAGGGACATGGCATGAATACTTAAAATAATAAAAAAAAAAAAAAAGAAAAAATCTTTCCCAAAGTCAAAGCCATCAAAATGCAGGCAGGCCATACGCCACCAAGGGCAGGCACATGCAGCAAAGCTTGCCAAAATTGATCCCCACTGAAGGCCAAAACAGAAAAGAAGGACCTACAAACACGCTGGAAAGGAGTCAAAATGAAAGGAATTGCAATTGGAGGAGAAAAATAAAATGTGGGAAATTTAGTGACTCCAAGAAAATGGCCTGGGGTTTTATCAGGTGCAGTGCAAAGGACCAAAAGATGCCAAAACAAAGCTCACAGATGTTGCAAAAGCAGGGAAAAAGTCAAGGAGGAAGACACAACTTAGGGGGCAAGATGTGAGGGACATGGCATGAAAACTTAAAATAATAAAAAAATAAAAAAGAAAAAATCTTTCCCAAAGTCAAAGCCATCAAAATGCAGGCAGGGCATACGCCACCAAAGGCAGGCACATGCAGCAAAGCTTGCCAAAATTGATCCCCACTGAAGGCCAAAACAGAAAACAAGGACTTACAAACACGCTGGAAAGGAGTCAACATCAAAGGAATTGCAATTGGAGGGGAAAAAAAAAAAAATGGGAAATTTAGTGACTCTAAGAAAATGGCCTGGGTTTATATCAGGTGCAGTGCAAAGGACCAAAAGATGCCAAAACTAAGCTCACAGATGTTGCAAAAGCAGGGGAAAAAGTCAAGGAGGAAGACACAACTTAGGGGGCAAGATATGAGGGACATGGCATGAATACTTAAAATATAAAAAAAAAAAAATGAAAAAATCTTTCCCAAAGTGACAGCCATCAAAATGCAGGCAGGCCATACGCCACCAAGGGCAGGCACATGCAGCAAAGCTTGCCAAAATTGATCCCCACTGAAGGCCAAAACAGAAAAGAAGGACTTATAAACACGCTGGAATGGAGACACCATCAAAGGAATTGCTATTGGAGGAGAAAAAAAGAAAATTTGGGAAATTACTGACTCTAAAAAACTGGCCTGGGTTTATATCATGTGCAGTGCAAAGGATCAAATTGTGCCAAAACTAAGCTCACAGATGTTGCAAAAGCAGAGGAACAAGTCAAGGCGGAAGACAAAACTTAGGGGGCAAGATATGAGGGACATGGCATGAACACTTCAGAAAACAACCAAAAAAAGAAAAAAATCTTTCCCAAAGTCAAAGCCATCAAAAGGCATGGCCTGCCATCAAGTGCAGGGACATGCACCAAAGATTCCTCTATTGGTCCCCATTGAAATCGCAAGATTCCTTTTCCCTTCCCGAAAGGAAATGAAATTTCCTTTCGGGAAGGGAAAAGGAATCTTGCGAATCCCAAAAGAAAGGCTTACAAACACTCTGGAAAGGAGATAGGTTCAAATGAAATGCAATTGAAAAAAGCAGAAAATCGGGAATTTCAGTCTCTACAAAAAATAGGCTGTGAGGAAATCAGCTGCATTGCAAAGGAACAAAAGGTGCCAAAAGTAAGCTCACAGATGTTGCAAAAGCAGGGGAAAAAGTCAAGGAGGAAGACACAACTTAGGGGGCAAGATATGAGGGACATGGCATGAATACCTAAAACAATAAAAAAAAAAAAAAAAAGGAAATAAATCTTTCCCAAAGTCAAAGCAATCAAAATGCAGGCAGGCCATACGCCAGCAAGGGCAGGCACATGCAGCAAAGCTTGCCAAAATTCATCCCCACTGAAGGCCCAAACAGAAAAGAAGGACTTACCAACACGCTGGAATGGAGACACCATCAAAGGAATTGCAATTGAAGGAGAAAAAAAGAAAATTTGGGAAATTACTGACTCTAAAAAACTGGCCTGGGTTTATATCAGGTGCATTGCAAAGGACCAAAAGGTGCCAAAACTAAGCTCACCGATGTTGCAAAAGCAGGGGAAAAAGTCAAGGAGGAAGACACAACTTAGGGGGCAAGATATGAAGGACATAGCATGAGTACTTAAAACCAAAAAAAAAAAAATGAAAAAAATCTTTCCAAAGTCAAAGCCATCAAAATGCAGGCAGGCCATACGCCACCAAGGCCAGGCACATGCAGCAAAGCTTGCCAAAATTGATCCCCACTGAAGGCCAAAACAGAAAAGAAGGACTTACCAACACGCTGGAATGGAGACACCATCAAAGGAATTGCAATTGAAGGAGAAAAAAAGAAAATTTGGGAAACTTAATGACTCTTAGTAAGTGGCCTGGGTTTATATCAGGTGCAGTGCAAAGGATCAAAATGTGCCAAAACTAAGCTCACAAATGTTGCAAAAGCAGGGGAAAAAGTCAAGGAGGAAGACACAACTTAGCGAGCAAGATATGAGGGACATGGCATGAACACTTCAGAAAACAACCAAAAAAAGAAAAAAATCCTTCCCAAAGTCAAAGCCATCAAAAGGCATGGCCTGCCATCAAGTGCAGGGACATGCACCAAAGATTCCTCTATTGGTCCCCATTGAAATCGCAAGATTCCTTTTCCCTTCCCGAAAGGAAATGAAATTTCCTTTCGGGAAGGGAAAAGGAATCTTGCGAATCCCAAAAGAAAGGCTTACAAACACTCTGGAAAGCAGATAGGTTCAAATGAAATGCAACTGAAAAAAGCAGAAAATCAGGAATTTTAGTCTCTACAAAAAATAGGCTGTGAGGAAATCAGCTGCATTGCAAAGGAACAAAAGGTGCCAAAAGTAAGCTCACAGATGTTGCAAAAGCAGGGGAAAAAGTCAAGGAGGAAGACACCACTTAGGGGGCAAGATGTGAGGGTAATGGCATGAATACTTAAAACAAAAAAAAAAAAAAAAAAGAAAAACTCATTCCCAAAGTCAAAGCCATCAAAATGCAGGCAGGCCATACGCCAGCAAGGGCAGGCACATGCAGCAAAGCTTGCCAAAATTGATCCCCACTGAAGGCCAAAACAGAAAAGAAGGACTTACAAACACGCTGGAATGGAGACACCATCAAAGGAATTGCAATTGGAGGAGAAAAAAAGAAAATTTGGGAAATTAAATGATTCTTAGAAAGTGGCCTGGGGTTTTATTAGGTGCAGTGCAAAGAACCAAAAGATGCCAAAACTAAGCTCACAGATGTTGCAAAAATAGGGGAAAAAGTCAAAGAGGAAGACAGAACTTAGGGGGCAAGATATGAGGGACATGGCATGAACACTTCAGAAAACAACAAAAAAAAGAAAAAAATCTTTCCCAAAGTCAAAGCCATCAAAAGGCATGGCCTGCCATCAAGTGCAGGGACATGCACCAAAGATTCCTCTATTGCTCCCCATTGAAATCGCAAGATTCCTTTTCCCTTCCCGAAAGGAAATGAAATTTCCTTTCGGGAAGGGAAAAGGAATCTTGCGAATCCCAAAAGAAAGGCTTACAAACACTCTGGAAAGGAGATAGGTTCAAATGAAATGCAATTGAAAAAAGCAGAAAATCGGGAATTTTAGTCTCTACAAAAAATAGGCTGTGAGGAAGTCAGCTGCATTGCAAAGGAACAAAAGGTGCCAAAAGTAAGCTCACAGATGTTGCAAAAGCAGGGGAAAAAGTCAAGGAGGAAGACACAACTTAGGGAGCAAGATATGAGGGACATGGCATGAATACCTAAAACAA
The DNA here is from genome assembly GCA_021963965.1 of Artemisiospiza belli. Lineage (NCBI taxonomy): Eukaryota > Metazoa > Chordata > Aves > Passeriformes > Passerellidae > Artemisiospiza > Artemisiospiza belli. Next base: position 16,568 of record JAKDEW010000444.1, read on the forward strand.
TAAAAAAAGAAATAGAAAGGAAATAAATCTTTCCCAAATCAAAGCAATCAAAATGCAGGCAGGCCATACGCCACCAAGGGCAGGCACATGCAACAAATCTTGCCAAAATTGATCCCCACTGAAGGCCAAAACAGAAAAGAAGGACTTACCAACACGCTGGAATGGAGACACCATCAAAGGAATTGCAACTGAAGGAGAAAAAAAGAAAATTTGGGAAATTTAATGACTCTTAGTAAGTTGCCTGGGTTTATATCAGGTGCAGTGCAAAGGATCAAAATGTGCCAAAACTAAGCTCACAAATGTTGCAAAAGCAGGGGAAAAAGTCAAGGAGGAAGACACAACTTAGGGGTCAAGATGTGAGGGACATGGCATGAACACTTCAGAAAACAGCCAGAAAAAGAAAAAAATCCTTCCCAAAGTCAAAGCCATCAAAAGGCATGGCCTGCCATCAAGTGCAGGGACATGCACCAAAGATTCCTCTATTGGTCCCCATTGAAATCGCAAGATTCCTTTTCCCTTCCCGAAAGGAAATGAAATTTCCTTTCTGGAAGGGAAAAGGAATCTTGCGAATCCCAAAAGAAAGGCTTACAAACACTCTGGAAAGGAGATAGGTTCAAATGAAATGCAATTGAAAGAAGCAGAAAATCTGGAATTTTGGTCTCCACAAAAAATAGGCTGTGAGGAATTCAGCTGCATTGCAAAGGAACAAAAGGTGCCAAAAGTAAGCTCACAGATGTTGCACAAGCAGGGGAAAAAGTCAAGGAGGAAGACACAACTTAGGGAGCAAGATATGAGGGACATGGCATGAATACCTAAAACAATAAAAAAAAAAAAAAAAAAGGAAAAAAATCTTTCCCAAAGTCAAAGCAATCAAAATGCAGGCAGGCCATACGCCACCAAGGGCAGGCACATGCAGCAAAGCTTGCCAAAATTGATCCCCACTGAAGGCCAAAACAGAAAAAAGGACCTACAAACACGCTGGAATGGAGACAACATCCAAGGATTTGCAATTGGAGGAGAAAAAAAGAAAATTTGGGAAATTACTGACTCTAAAAAAACTGGCCTGGGTTTATATCAGGTGCATTGCAAAGGACCAAAAGGTGCCAAAACTAAGCTCACCGATGTTGCAAAAGCAGGGGAAAAAGTCAAGGAGGAAGACACAACTTAGGGGGCAAGATATGAAGGACATAGCATGAGTACTTAAAACCAAAAAAAAAAAAATGAAAAAAATCTTTCCAAAGTCAAAGCCATCAAAATGCAGGCAGGCCATACGCCACCAAGGCCAGGCACATGCAGCAAAGCTTGCCAAAATTGATCCCCACTGAAGGCCAAAACAGAAAAGAAGGACTTACCAACACGCTGGAATGGAGACACCATCAAAGGAATTGCAATTGAAGGAGAAAAAAAGAAAATTTGGGAAACTTAATGACTCTTAGTAAGTGGCCTGGGTTTATATCAGGTGCAGTGCAAAGGATCAAAATGTGCCAAAACTAAGCTCACAAATGTTGCAAAAGCAGGGGAAAAAGTCAAGGAGGAAGACACAACTTAGCGAGCAAGATATGAGGGACATGGCATGAACACTTCAGAAAACAACCAAAAAAAGAAAAAAATCCTTCCCAAAGTCAAAGCCATCAAAAGGCATGGCCTGCCATCAAGTGCAGGGACATGCACCAAAGATTCCTCTATTGGTCCCCATTGAAATCGCAAGATTCCTTTTCCCTTCCCGAAAGGAAATGAAATTTCCTTTCGGGAAGGGAAAAGGAATCTTGCGAATCCCAAAAGAAAGGCTTACAAACACTCTGGAAAGCAGATAGGTTCAAATGAAATGCAACTGAAAAAAGCAGAAAATCAGGAATTTTAGTCTCTACAAAAAATAGGCTGTGAGGAAATCAGCTGCATTGCAAAGGAACAAAAGGTGCCAAAAGTAAGCTCACAGATGTTGCAAAAGCAGGGGAAAAAGTCAAGGAGGAAGACACCACTTAGGGGGCAAGATGTGAGGGTAATGGCATGAATACTTAAAACAAAAAAAAAAAAAAAAAAGAAAAACTCATTCCCAAAGTCAAAGCCATCAAAATGCAGGCAGGCCATACGCCAGCAAGGGCAGGCACATGCAGCAAAGCTTGCCAAAATTGATCCCCACTGAAGGCCAAAACAGAAAAGAAGGACTTACAAACACGCTGGAATGGAGACACCATCAAAGGAATTGCAATTGGAGGAGAAAAAAAGAAAATTTGGGAAATTAAATGATTCTTAGAAAGTGGCCTGGGGTTTTATTAGGTGCAGTGCAAAGAACCAAAAGATGCCAAAACTAAGCTCACAGATGTTGCAAAAATAGGGGAAAAAGTCAAAGAGGAAGACAGAACTTAGGGGGCAAGATATGAGGGACATGGCATGAACACTTCAGAAAACAACAAAAAAAAGAAAAAAATCTTTCCCAAAGTCAAAGCCATCAAAAGGCATGGCCTGCCATCAAGTGCAGGGACATGCACCAAAGATTCCTCTATTGCTCCCCATTGAAATCGCAAGATTCCTTTTCCCTTCCCGAAAGGAAATGAAATTTCCTTTCGGGAAGGGAAAAGGAATCTTGCGAATCCCAAAAGAAAGGCTTACAAACACTCTGGAAAGGAGATAGGTTCAAATGAAATGCAATTGAAAAAAGCAGAAAATCGGGAATTTTAGTCTCTACAAAAAATAGGCTGTGAGGAAGTCAGCTGCATTGCAAAGGAACAAAAGGTGCCAAAAGTAAGCTCACAGATGTTGCAAAAGCAGGGGAAAAAGTCAAGGAGGAAGACACAACTTAGGGAGCAAGATATGAGGGACATGGCATGAATACCTAAAACAATAAAAAAAGAAATAGAAAGGAAATAAATCTTTCCCAAATCAAAGCAATCAAAATGCAGGCAGGCCATACGCCACCAAGGGCAGGCACATGCAACAAATCTTGCCAAAATTGATCCCCACTGAAGGCCAAAACAGAAAAGAAGGACTTACCAACACGCTGGAATGGAGACACCATCAAAGGAATTGCAACTGAAGGAGAAAAAAAGAAAATTTGGGAAATTTAATGACTCTTAGTAAGTTGCCTGGGTTTATATCAGGTGCAGTGCAAAGGATCAAAATGTGCCAAAACTAAGCTCACAAATGTTGCAAAAGCAGGGGAAAAAGTCAAGGAGGAAGACACAACTTAGGGGTCAAGATGTGAGGGACATGGCATGAACACTTCAGAAAACAGCCAGAAAAAGAAAAAAATCCTTCCCAAAGTCAAAGCCATCAAAAGGCATGGCCTGCCATCAAGTGCAGGGACATGCACCAAAGATTCCTCTATTGGTCCCCATTGAAATCGCAAGATTCCTTTTCCCTTCCCGAAAGGAAATGAAATTTCCTTTCTGGAAGGGAAAAGGAATCTTGCGAATCCCAAAAGAAAGGCTTACAAACACTCTGGAAAGGAGATAGGTTCAAATGAAATGCAATTGAAAGAAGCAGAAAATCTGGAATTTTGGTCTCCACAAAAAATAGGCTGTGAGGAATTCAGCTGCATTGCAAAGGAACAAAAGGTGCCAAAAGTAAGCTCACAGATGTTGCACAAGCAGGGGAAAAAGTCAAGGAGGAAGACACAACTTAGGGAGCAAGATATGAGGGACATGGCATGAATACCTAAAACAATAAAAAAAAAAAAAAAAAGGAAAAAAATCTTTCCCAAAGTCAAAGCAATCAAAATGCAGGCAGGCCATACGCCACCAAGGGCAGGCACATGCAGCAAAGCTTGCCAAAATTGATCCCCACTGAAGGCCAAAACAGAAAAAAAGGACCTACAAACACGCTGGAATGGAGACAACATCCAAGGATTTGCAATTGGAGGAGAAAAAAAGAAAATTTGGGAAATTACTGACTCTAAAAAACTGGCCTGGGTTTATATCAGGTGCATTGCAAAGGACCTAAAGGGGCCAAAACTAAGCTCACCGATGTTGCAAAAGCAGGGGAAAAAGTCAAGGAGGAAGACACAACATAGGGGGCAAGGTATGAGGGACATGGCATGAATACTTAAAATATTAAAAAAAAAAAAAAAAGAAAAAATCTTTCCCAAAGTCAAAGCCATCAAAATGCAGGCAGGCCATACGCCACCAAGGGCAGGCACATGCAGCAAAGCTTGCCAAAATTGATCCCCACTGAAGGCCAAAACAGAAAAGAAGGACTTACCAACACGCTGGAATGGAGACATCATCAAAGGAATTGCAATTGAAGGAGAAAAAAAGAAAATTTGGGAAATTTAATGACTCTTAGTAAGTGGCCTGGGTTTATATCAGGTGCAGTGCAAAGGATCAAAATGTGCCAAAACTAAGCTCACAAATGTTGCAAAAGCAGGGGAAAAGTCAAGGAGGAAGACACAACTTAGGGAGCAAGATATGAGGGACATGGCATGAACACTTCAGAAAACAACCAAAAAAAGAAAAAAATCCTTCCCAAAGTCAAAGCCATCAAAAGGCATGGCCTGCCATCAAGTGCAGGGACATGCACCAAAGATTCCTCTATTGGTCCCCATTGAAATCGCAAGATTCCTTTTCCCTTCCCGAAAGGAAATGAAATTTCCTTTCGGGAAGGGAAAAGGAATCTTGCGGATCCCAAAAGAAAGGCTTACAAACACTCTGGAAAGGAGATAGGTTCAAATGAAATGCAACTGAAAAAAGCAGAAAATCGGGAATTTTAGTCTCTTCAAAAAATAGGCTGTGAGGAAATCAGCTGCATTGCAAAGGAACAAAAGGTGCCAAAAGTAAGCTCACAGATGTTGCAAAAGCAGGGGAAAAAGTCAAGGAGGAAGACACAACTTAGGGAGCAAGATATGAGGGACATGGCATGAATACCTAAAACAATAAAAAAAGAAAAAGAAAGGAAATAAATCTTTCCCAAAGTCAAAGCAATCAAAATGCAGGCAGGCCATACGCCACCAAGGGCAGGCACATGCAGCAAAGCTTGCCAAAATTGATCCCCACTGAAGGCCAAAACAGAAAAGAAGGACTTACCAACACGCTGGAATGGAGACACCATCAAAGGAATTGCAATTGAAGGAGAAAAAAAGAAAATTTGGGAAATTTAATGACTCTTAGTAAGTGGCCTGGGTTTATATCAGGTGCAGTGCAAAGGATCAAAATGTGCCAAAACTAAGCTCACAAATGTTGCAAAAGCAGAGGAAAAGTCAAGGAGGAAGACACAACTTAGGGAGCAAGATATGAGGGACATGGCATGAACACTTCAGAAAACAACCAAAAAAAGAAAAAAATCCTTCCCAAAGTCAAAGCCATCAAAAGGCATGGCCTGCCATCAAGTGCAGGGACATGCACCAAAGATTCCTCTATTGGTCCCCATTGAAATCGCAAGATTCCTTTTCCCTTCCCGAAAGGAAATGAAATTTCCTTTCGGGAAGGGAAAAGGAATCTTGCAAATCCCAAAAGAAAGGCTTACAAACACTCTGGAAAGGAGATAGGTTCAATTGAAATGCAACTGAAAAAAGCAGAAAATCGGGAATTTTAGTCTCTACAAAAAATAGGCTGTGAGGAAATCAGCTGCATTGCAAAGGAACAAAAGGTGCCAAAAGTAAGCTCACAGATGTTGCAAAAGCAGGGGAAAAAGTCAAGGAGGAAGACACAACATAGGGGGCAAGATATGAGGGACATGGCATGAATACTTAAAATATTTAAAAAAAAAAAAAGAAAAAATCTTTCCCAAAGTCAAAGCCATCAAAATGCAGGCAGGCCATACGCCACCAAGGGCAGGCACATGCAGCAAAGCTTGCCAAAATTGATCCACACTGAAGGCCAAAACAGAAAAGAAGGACCTACAAACACGCTGGAAAGGAGTCAACATCAAAGGAATTGCAATTGGAGGAGAAAAAAAGAAAAAATTGGGAAATTTAGTGAGTCTAAGAAAATGGCCTGGGGTTTTATCAGGTGCAGTGCAAAGGACCAAAAGATGCAAAAACTAAGCTCACAGATGTTGCAAAGGCAGGGGAAAAAGTCAAGGAGGAAGACAAAACTTAGGGGGCAAGATATGAGCGACATGGCATGAACACTTCAGAAAACAACCAAAAAAAGAAAAAAATCTTTCCCAAATCCAAAGAGATCAAAAGACATGGCCTGCCATCAAGTGCAGGCACATGCACCAAAGATTCCTCTATTGGTCCCCATTGAAATCGCAAGATTCCTTTTCCCTTCCCAAAAGGAAATGAAATTTCCTTTTGGGAAGGGAAAAGGAATCTTGCGAATCCCAAAAGAAAGGCTTACAAACACTCTGGAAAGGAGATAGGTTCAAATGAAATGCAATTGAAAAAAGCAGAAAATCTGGAATTTTAGTCTCTTCATAAAAAAAGCTGTGAGGAAATCAGCTGCACTGCAAAGGACCAAAAGGTGCCAAAACTAAGCTCACAGATGTTGCAAAAGCAGGGGAAAAAGTCAAGGAGGAAGACACAACTTAGGGGGCAAGATATGAAGGACATGTCATGAATACTTAAAACAAAAAAAAAAAAAAAAAAGAAAAAAATCTTTCCAAAGTCAAAGCCATCAAAATGCAGGCAGGCCATATGCCAGCAAGGGCAGGCACATGCAGCAAACCTTGCCAAAATTGATCCCCACTGAAGGCCAAAACAGAAAAGAAGGACCTACAAACACGCTGGAATGGAGACACCATCAAAGGAATTGCAATTGGAGGAGAAAAAAAGAAAATTTGGGAAATATAATGACTCTTAGAAAGTGGCCTGGGGTTTTATCAGGTGCATTGCAAAGGACCAAAGGTGCCAAAACTAAGCTCACAGATGTTGCAAAAGCAGAGGAAAACGTCAAGGAGGAAGACACAACTTAGGGGGCAAGATATGAGGGACATGGCATGAATACTTAAAATAAAAAAAAAAAAAAAAAAAGAAAAAATGTTTCCCAAAGTCAAAGCCATCAAAATGCAGGCAGGCCATACGCCACCAAGGGCAGGCACATGCAGCAAAGCTTGCCAAAATTGATCCCCACTGAAGGCCAAAACAGAAAAGAAGGACCTACAAACACGCTGGAAAGGAGTCAACATGAAAGGAATTGCAATTGGAGGAGAAAAATAAAATGTGGGAAATTTAGTGACTCCAAGAAAATGGCCTGGGGTTTTATCAGGTGCAGTGCAAAGGACCAAAAGATGCCAAAACAAAGCTCACAGATATTGCAAAAGCAGGGGAAAAAGTCAAGGAGGAAGACACAACTTAGGGAGCAAGATATGAGGGACATGGCATGAATACCTAAAACAATAAAAAAAGAAAAAGAAAGGAAATAAATCTTTCCCAAATCAAAGCAATCAAAATGCAGGCAGGCCATACGCCACCAAGGGCAGGCACATGCAGCAAAGCTTGCCAAAATTGATCCCCACTGAAGGCCAAAACAGAAAAGAAGGACTTACAAACACGCTGGAATGGAGACACCATCAAAGGAATTGCAATTGAAGGAGAAAAAATGAAAATTTGGGAAATTTAATGACTCTTAGTAAGTGGCCTGGGTTTATATCAGGTGCAGTGCAAAGGATCAAAATGTGCCAAAACTAAGCTCACAAATGTTGCAAAAGCAGGGGAAAATGTCAAGGAGGAAGACACAACTTAGGGGGCAAGATATGAGGGACATGGCATGAACACTTCAGAAAACAACCAAAAAAAGAAAAAAATCCTTCCCAAAGTCAAAGCCATCAAAAGGCATGGCCTGCCATCAAGTGCAGGGACATGCACCAAAGATTCCTCTATTGGTCCCCATTGAAATCGCAAGATTCCTTTTCCCTTCCCGAAAGGAAATGAAATTTCCTTTCGGGAAGGGAAAAGGAATCTTGCGAATCCCAAAAGAAAGGCTTACAAACACTCTGGAAAGGAGATAGGTTCAAATGAAATGCAATTGAAAGGAGCAGAAAATCTGGAATTTTAGTCTCTACAAAAAATAGGCTGTGAGGAAATCAGCTGCATTGCAAAGGAACAAAAGGTGCCAAAAGTAAGCTCACAGATGTTGCACAAGCAGGGGAAAAAGTCAAGGAGGAAGACACAACTTAGGGAGCAAGATATGAGGGACATGGCATGAATACCTAAAACAATAAAAAAAAAAAAAAAAAAAGGAAAAAAATCTTTCCCAAAGTCAAAGCAATCAAAATGCAGGCAGGCCATACGCCACCAAGGGCAGGCACATGCAGCAAAGCTTGCCAAAATTGATCCCCACTGAAGGCCAAAACAGAAAAGAAGAACCTACAAACACGCTGGAATGGAGACAACATCCAAGGATTTTCAATTGGAGGAGAAACAAAGAAAATCAGGGAAATTACTGGCTCTAAAAAAATGGCCTGGGTTTATATCAGGTGCAGTGCAAAGGACCAAAAGATGCCAAAACTAAGCTCACAGATGTTGCAAAGGCAGGGGAAATGTCAAGGAGGAAGACACAACTTAGGGGGCAAGATATGAGGGACATGGCATGAACACTTCAGAAAACAACCAAAGAAAGAAAAAAATCTTTCCCAAAGTCAAAGCCATCAAAAGGCATGGCCTGCCATCAAGTGCAGGCACATGCACCAAAGATTCCTCTATTGGTCCCCATTGAAATCGCAAGATTCCTTTTCCCTTCCCGAAAGGAAATGAAATTTCCTTTCGGGAAGGGAAAAGGAATCTTGCGAATCCCAAAAGAAAGGCTTACAAATACTCTGGAAAGGAGATTGGTTCAAATGAAATGCAATTGAAAAAAGCAGAAAATCTGGAATTTTAGTCTCTTCATAAAACAGGCTGTGAGGAAATCAGCTGCATTGCAAAGGACCAAAAGGTGCCAAAACTAAGCTCACAGATGTTGCAAAAGCAGGGGAAAAAGTCAAGGAGGAAGACACAACATAGGGGGCAAGATATGAGGGACATGGCATGAATACTTAAAATATTAAAAAAAAGAAAAAGAAAAAAGTCTTTCCCAAATTCAAAGCCATCAAAATGCAGGCAGGCCACACGCCACCAAGGGCAGGCACATGCAGCAAAGCTTGCCAAAACTGATCCCCACTGAAGGCCAAAACAGAAAAAAAGACTTGCCAACACGCTGGAATGGAGACACCATCAAAGGAATCGCAATTGGAAGAGAAAAAAGAAAAATTGGGAAATTTAGTGACTCTAAGAAAATGGCCTGGGGTTTTATAAGGTGCAGTGCAAAGGACCAAAAGGTGCCAAAACTAAGCTCACAGATGTTGCAAATCAGGGGGAAAAAGTCAAGGAGGAAGACACAACTTAGGGGGCAAGATATGAGGGACATGGCATGAATACTTAAAATATGAAAAAAAAAAAAAAGAAGAAATCTTACAAAAGTCAAAGCCATCAAAATGCAGGCAGGCCATACTCCAGCAAGGGCAGGCACATGCAGCAAAGCTTGCCAAAATTGATCCCCACTGAAGGCCAAAACAGAAAAGAAGGACTTACAAACACGCTGGAATGGAGACACCATCAAAGGAATTGCAATTGGCCGAGAAAAAAAGAAAATTGGGGAAATTTAATGACTCTTAGAAAGTGGCCTGGCTTTTTATCAGGTGCAGTGCAAAGGACCAAAAGATGCCAAAACTAAGCTCACAGATGTTGCAAAAGCAGGGGGAAAAAGTCAAGGAGGAAGACACAACTTAGGGGGCAAGATATGAGGGACATGGCATGAACACTTCAGAAAACAACCAAAAAAAGAAAAAAATCTTTCCCAAAGTCAAAGCCATCAAAAGGCATGGCCTGCCATCAAGTGCAGGGACATGCACCAAAGATTCCTCTATTGGTCCCCATTGAAATCGCAAGATTCCTTTTCCCTTCCCGAAAGGAAATGAATTTTCCTTTCGGGAAGGGAAAAGGAATCTTGCGAATCCCAAAAGAAAGGCTTACAAACACTCTGGAAAGGAGATAGGTTCAAATGAAATGCAATTGAAAAAGCAGAAAATCGGGAATTTTAGTCTCTTCAAAAAATAGGCTGTGAGGAAATCAGCTGCATTGCAAAGGACCAAAAGGTGTCAAAACTAAGCTCACAGATTTTGCAAAAGCAGGGGAAAAAGTCAAGGAGGAAGACACAACTTAGGGGGCAAGATATGAGCGACATGGCATGAACACTTCAGAAAACAACCAAAAAAAGAAAAAAATCTTTCCCAAAGTCAAAGCCATCAAAAGGCATGGCCTGCCATCAAGTGCAGGGACATGCACCAAAAATTCCTCTATTGGTCCCCACTGAAATCGCAAGATTCCTTTTCCCTTCCCGAAAGGAAATGAAATTTCCTTTCGGGAAGGGAAAAGGAATCTTGCGAATCCCAAAAGAAAGGCTTACAAACACTCTGGAAAGGAGATAGGTTCAAATGAAATGCAATTGAAAAATCAGAAAATCTGGAATTTTAGTCTGTTCAAAAAATAGGCTGTGAGGAAATCAGCTGCATTGCAAAGACCAAAGTTGCCAAAACTAAGCTCACAGATTTTGCAAAAGCAGGGGAAAAAGTAAAGGAGGAAGACACAACTTAGGGAGCAAGATATGAGGGACATGGCATGAATACTTAAAACAAAAAAAAAAAAAAAAAAGAAAAAAATCTTTCCCAAAGTCAAAGCCATCAAAATGCAGGCAGGCAATACGCCAGCAAGGGCAGGCACATGGAGCAAAGCTTGCCAAAATGGATCCCCACTGAAGGCCAAAACAGAAAAGAAGGACCTAAAAACAGGGTGGAAAAGAGTCAACTTCAATGGATTTGCAATTGGAGGAGAAAAAAAGAAAATTTGGGAAATTTAGTGACTCTAAGAAAATGGCCTGGCAGTATATCATGTGCAGTGCAAAGGACCAAAGATGCCAAAACTAAGCTCACAGATGTTGCAAAAGCAGGGGAAAAAGTCAGGAGGAAGACACAACTTAGGGGGCAAGATATGAGGGACATGGCATGAACACTTCAGAAAACAACCAAAAAAAGAAAAAAATCTTTCCCAAAGTCAAAGCCATCAAAAGGCATGGCCTGCCATCAAGTGCAGGGACATGCACCAAAGATTCCTCTTTTGGTCCCCATTGAAATCGCAAGATTCCTTTTCCCTTCCTGAAAGGAAACGAAATTTCCTTTCCGGAAGGGAAAAGGAATCTTGCGAATCCCAAAAGAAAGGCTTACAAACACTCTGGAAAGGAGATAGGTTCAAATGAAATGCAATTGAAAAAAGCAGAAAATCAGGATTTTTAGTCTCTACAAAAAATAGGCTGTGAGGAAATCAGCTGCATTGCAAAGGACCAAAAGGTGCCAAAACTAAGCTCACAGATGTTGCAAAAGCAGGGGAAAAAGTCAAGGAGGAAGACACAACGTAGGGGGCAAGATATGAGGGACATGGCATGAATACTTAAAACAAAAAAGAAAAAAAAAAGAATAAAATCTTTCCCAAAGTCAAAGCCATCAAAATGCAGGCAGGCCATACGCCACCAAGGGCAGGCACATGCAGCAAAGCTTGCCAAAAGCGATCCCCACTGAAGGCCAAAACAGAAAAGAAGGACCTACAAAAACGCCTTGAAAGGAGTCAACATCAAAGGAATTGCAATTGGAGGAGAAAAAAAAAATTGGAAATTTAGTGACTCTAAGAAAGTGGCCTAGGTTTATATCAGGTGCAGTGCAAAGGAAAAAAAGATGCCAAAACTAAGCTCACAGATGTTGCAAAAGCATAGGAAAAAGTCAAGGAGGAAGACACCACTTAGGGAGCAAGCTATGAGGGACATGGCATGAATACTTAAAACAAAAAAAAAAAAAAAAACAAAGAAAAAAATCTTTCCCAAAGTCAAAGCCATCAAAATGCAGGCAGACCATACGCCAGTAAGGGCAGGCACATGCAGCAAAACTTGCCAAAATGGATCCCCACTGAAGGCCAAAACAGAAAAGAAGGACCTACAAAGGCGGGGCTCCATGTGTGAGGGGCAGGGCTTCAGGCAGTGAGGGGCGGTGCTCTATGTGTGACGGAAGCGGCTCCATGTGTGTGGGGCAGGGCTCCAGCCAGTGATGGGCGGGGCTCCATGTGGGATGGGCAGGGCTCCATGAGTGAGGGAAGGGGTTCCATGCGTGAGGGGCGGGGTTCCGGGCTGTGAGGGGTGGGGATCCAGTCAGTGAGGGGTGGGGCTCTAGGCAGTGATTGCCGAGGCTCCATGTGTTAGGGTTAGGGCTGCAGCCAGAGAGGGGCAGGGCTCCATGTGTGAGGGAAAAGGCTCCATGTGTGTGGGGCAGGGCTCCAGCCAGTGATGGGCGGGGCTCCATGTGGGATGGGCAGGGCTCCATGCAGTGAGGGATAGGGCTCCATAGTTGAGGGGCGGGGCTTCAAATATGAAGGGCAAGGCCCCATGAGTGAAGGCCGGGGTTCCAGGCTTTCAGGGGTGGGGATCCAGTCAGTGAGGGGCGGGGCTCAGGGCAGTGATGGCCGGGGCTCTTTGTGTTAGTGGCAGGGCTCCAGCCAGAGAGGGGCAGGGCTCCATGTGTGAGGGAAAGGGCTCCATGTGTGTGGGGCAGGGCTCCAGCCAGTGATTGGCGGGGATCCATGAGGGATGGGCAGGGCTCCATGCAGTCAGGGGCAAGGCTCCATATTTGAGGGGCGGGGCTCCAATTATGAAGGGCAAGGCCCCATGAGTGAGGCGCGGGGTTCCAGGCTTTCAGGGGTGGGGATCCAGTCAGTGCGGGGCGGGGCACTAGGCAGTCATGGCTGGGGCTCCCTGTGTGAGGGGCAGGGCTTCAGGCAGTGAGGGGCGGTGGATGGAGACAGCATCGGAAATATTGCAGTAGGAAAAGTAAAAATGTAAATTTGGTAAATTTAGTGACTGTAAGAAAATGGCCCGGGATTATGTCAGGTGCAGTGCGAAGGACTAAGTGGTGCCAAAACAAAGCTCACAGATATTTCAAAAGCAAAGGAAAAAGTCAAGGAGGAAGACAGAACTTAGGGGGCAAGATATGAGGGACATGGCATGAATATTTAAAACAAGGAAAAAGAAAAACAAGAAAAAATCGTTCCCAAAGTCAAAGCCTTCAAAATGCAGGCAGGCCATACGCCAGCAAGGGCAGGCACATGCAGCAAAGCTTGCCAAATCTGATGCCCACTGAAGGCCAAAACAGAAAATAAGGGCCTACAAACAGGCTGGAGAGGAGACACCATCAAAGGAATTGTAATTGGAGGAGAAAAAAAGAAAATTTGGGAAATTTAGTGACTGTAAGAAAATGGCCCGGGATAATATCAGGTGCAGTGCGAAGGACCAAAAGATGCAAAAACTAAGCTCACAGATGTTGCAAAAGCAGGGGAAAAAGTCAAGGAGGAAGACACAACTTAGGTGGCAAGATATGAGGACATGGCATGGACACTTCAGAAATCAACCAAAAAATGAAAAAATTCTTTCCCCAAGTCAAAGCCACCAAAAGGCATGGCATGCCATCAAGGGCAGGGAAATGCACCAATGATTCTTCGATTCGTCCCCATTGAAATCACAAGATTTCTTTTCCCTTCCCGAAAGGAAATGAAATTTCCTTTGGGGAAGGGAAAAGGAATCTTGTGAATCCCAAAAGAAAGGCTTGCAAACACTCTGGAAAGGAGATAAGTTCAAATGAAATGCAATTGAAAAAAGCAGAAAATCAGTAATTTAAATGTCTTCAAAAAATAGGCTGTGAGGAAATCAGCTGCATTGCAAAGGACCAAAACATGCAAAAAATAGGCTCACAGATGTTGCAAAAGCAGGGGAAAAAGTCAAGGAGGAAGACACAACTTAGGGGGCAAGATATGAGGGACATGGCATGGACACTTCACAAAACAACGAAAAAAAAAAATTTTTCCAAAGTCAAAGCCATCAAAATGCAGGCAGGCCATACGCCAGCAAGTGCAGACACATGCAGCAAAGCTTGCCAAAATTGAACCCCACTGAAGGCCAAAACCGAAAAGAAGGACCTACAAAGGCGGGGCTCCATGTGTGAGGGGCAGGCCTTCAGGCAGTGAGGGGCGGTGCTCTATGTGTGACGGAAGCGGCTCCATGTGTGTGGGGCAGGGCTCCAGCCAGTGATGGGCGGGGCTCCATGTGGGATGGGCAGGGCTCCATGAGTGAGGGAAGGGGTTCCATGCGTGAGGGGCGGGGTTCCGGGCTGTGAGGGGTGGGGATCCAGTCAGTGAGGGGTGGGGCTCTAGGCAGTGATTGCTGAGGCTCCATGTGTTAGGGTTAGGGCTGCAGCCAGAGAGGGGCAGGGCTCCATGTGTGAGGGAAAAGGCTCCATGTGTGTGGGGCAGGGCTCCAGCCAGTGATGGGCGGGGCTCCATGTGGGATGGGCAGGGCTCCATGCAGTGAGGGATAGGGCTCCATATTTGAGGGGCGGGGCTTCAAATATGAAGGGCAAGGCCCCATGAGTGAAGGCCGGGGTTCCAGGCTTTCAGGGGTGGGGATCCAGTCAGTGAGGGGCGGGGCTCAGGGCAGTGATGGCCGGGGCTCTTTGTGTTAGTGGCAGGGCTCCAGCCAGAAAGGAGCAAGGCTCCATGTGTGAGGGAAAGGGCTCCATGTGTGTGGGGCAGGGCTCCAGCCAGTGATGGGCGGGGATCCATGAGGGATGGGCAGGGCTCCATGCAGTCAGGGGCAAGGCTCCATATTTGAGGGGCGGGGCTCCAATTATGAAGGGCAAGGCCCCATGAGTGAGGCGCGGTGTTCCAGGCTTTCAGGGGTGGGGATCCAGTCAGTGCGGGGCGGGGCACTAGGCAGTCATGGCTGGGGCTCCCTGTGTGAGGGGCAGGGCTTCAGGCAGTGAGGGGCGGTGGATGGAGACAGCATCGGAAATATTGCACTAGGAAAAGTAAAAATGTAAATTTGGTAAATTTAGTGACTGTAAGAAAATGGCCCGGGATTATGTCAGGTGCAGTGCGAAGGACTAAATGATGCCAAAACAAAGCTCACAGATATTTCAAAAGCAGCGGAAAAAGTCAAGGAGGAAAACACAACTTAGGGGGCAAGATATGAGGGACATGGCATGAATAATTAAAACAAAAAAAAGAAAAACAAGAAAAAATCGTTCCCAAAGTCAAAGCCTTCAAAATGCAGGCAGGCCATACGCCAGCAAGGGCAGGCACATGCAGCAAAGCTTGCCAAATCTGATGCCCACTGAAGGCCAAAACAGAAAATAGGGGCCTACAAACAGGCTGGAGCGGAGACACCATCAAAGGAATTGTAATTGGAGGAGAAAAAAAGAAAATTTGGGAAATTTAGTGACTGTAAGAAAATGGCCCGGGATAATATCAGGTGCAGTGCGAAGGACCAAAAGATGCAAAAACTAAGCTCACAGATGTTGCAAAAGCAGGGGAAAAAGTCAAGGAGGAAGACACAACTTAGGTGGCAAGATATGAGGACATGGCATGGACACTTCAGAAATCAACCAAAAAATGAAAATAATATTTCCCCAAGTCAAAGCCACCAAAAGGCATGGCATGCCATCAAGGGCAGGGAAATGCACCAATGATTCTTCGATTCGTCCCCATTGAAATCACAAGATTTCTTTTCCCTTCCCGAAAGGAAATGAAATTTCCTTTCGGGAAGGGAAAAGGAATCTTGTGAATCCCAAAAGAAAGGCTTGCAAACACTCTGGAAAGGAGATAAGTTCAAATGAAATGCAATTGAAAAAAGCAAACAATCAGTAATTTTAATGTCTTCAAAATATAGGCTGTGAGGAAATCAGCTGCATTGCAAAGGACCAAAACATTAAAAAAATTGGCTCACAGATGTTGCAAAAGCAGGGGAAAAAGTCAAGGAGGAAGACACAACTTAGGGGGCAAGATATGAGGGACATGGCATGGACACTTCACAAAACAACGAAAAGAAAAAATTTTTCCAAAGTCAAAGCCATCAAAATGCAGGCAGGCCATACACCAGCAAGTCCAGGCACATGCAGCAAAGCTTGCCAAATCTGATCCCCACTGAAGGCCAAAACAGAAAATAAGGGCCTACAAACAGGCTGGAGCGGAGACACCATCAAAGGAATTGCAATTGGAGGAGAAAAAAAGGAAATTTGGGAAATCTAGTTACTCTAAGAAAATGGCCCGGGATTATATGAGGTGCAGTGCGAAGGACCAAAAGATGCAAAAATTAAGCTAAGAGATGTTGCAAAATCAGGGGAAATAGTCAAGGAGGAAGACACAACTTACGGGGCAAGATATGAGGGACATGGCATGAACAGTTAAACAAAAAAAAAAAAACAAGAAAAAGTCTTTCCCAAAGTCAAAGCCATCAAAATGCAGGCAGGCCATACGCCAGCAAGTGCAGACACATGCAGCAAAGCTTGCCAAAATTGATCCCCACTGAAGGCCAAAAGCGAAAAGAAGGACCTACAAACGCGGGGCTCCATGTGTGAGGGGCAGGCCTTCAGGCAGTGAGGGGCGGTGCTCTATGTGTGACGGAAGCGGCTCCATGTGTGTGGGGCAGGGCTCCAGCCAGTGATGGGCGGGGCTGCATGTGGGATGGGCAGGGCTCCATGAGTGAGGGAAGGGGTTCCATGCGTGAGGGGCGGGGTTCCGGGCTGTGAGGGGTGGGGATCCAGTCAGTGAGGGGTGGGGCTCTAGGCAGTGATTGCTGAGGCTCCATGTGTTAGGGTTAGGGCTGCAGCCAGAGAGGGGCAGGGCTCCATGTGTGAGGGAAAAGGCTCCATGTGTGTGGGGCAGGGCTCCAGCCAGTGATGGGCGGGGCTCCATGTGGGATGGGCAGGGCTCCATGCAGTGAGGGATAGGGCTCCATATTTGAGGGGCGGGGCTTCAAATATGAAGGGCAAGGCCCCATGAGTGAAGGCCGGGGTTCCAGGCTTTCAGGGGTGGGGATCCAGTCAGTGAGGGGCGGGGCTCAGGGCAGTGATGGCCGGGGCTCTTTGTGTTAGTGGCAGGGCTCCAGCCAGAGAGGAGCAAGGCTCCATGTGTGAGGGAAAGGGCTCCATGTGTGTGGGGCAGGGCTCCGGCCAGTGATGGGCAGGGATCCATGAGGGATGGGCAGGGCTCCATGCAGTCAGGGGCAAGGCTCCATATTTGAGGGGCGGGGCTCCAATTATGAAGGGCAAGGCCCCATGAGTGAGGCGCGGTGTTCCAGGCTTTCAGGGGTGGGGATCCAGTCAGTGCGGGGCGGGGCACTAGGCAGTCATGGCTGGGGCTCCCTGTGTGAGGGGCAGGGCTTCAGGCAGTGAGGGGCGGTGGATGGAGACAGCATCGGAAATATGGCACTAGGAAAAGTAAAAATGTAAATTTGGTAAATTTAGTGACTGTAAGAAAATGGCCCGGGATTATGTCAGGTGCAGTGCGAAGGACTAAATGATGCCAAAACAAAGCTCACAGATATTTCAAAAGCAGCGGAAAAAGTCAAGGAGGAAAACACAACTTAGGGGGCAAGATATGAGGGACATGGCATGAATAATTAAAACAAAAAAAAGAAAAACAAGAAAAAATCGTTCCCAAAGTCAAAGCCTTCAAAATGCAGGCAGGCCATACGCCAGCAAGGGCAGGCACATGCAGCAAAGCTTGCCAAATCTGATGCCCACTGAAGGCCAAAACAGAAAATAGGGGCCTACAAACAGGCTGGAGCGGAGACACCATCAAAGGAATTGTAATTGGAGGAGAAAAAAAGAAAATTTGGGAAATTTAGTGACTGTAAGAAAATGGCCCGGGATAATATCAGGTGCAGTGCGAAGGACCAAAAGATGCAAAAACTAAGCTCACAGATGTTGCAAAAGCAGGGGAAAAAGTCAAGGAGGAAGACACAACTTAGGTGGCAAGATATGAGGACATGGCATGGACACTTCAGAAATCAACCAAAAAATGAAAAAATTCTTTCCCCAAGTCAAAGCCACCAAAAGGCATGGCATGCCATCAAGGGCAGGGAAATGCACCAATGATTCTTCGATTCGTCCCCATTGAAATCACAAGATTTCTTTTCCCTTCCCGAAAGGAAATGAAATTTCCTTTCGGGAAGGGAAAAGGAATCTTGTGAATCCCAAAAGAAAGGCTTGCAAACACTCTGGAAAGGAGATAGGTTCAAATGAAATGTAATTGTAAAAAGCAGAAAATCAGTAATTTTAATGTCTTCAAAAAATAGGCTGTGAGGAAATCAGCTGCATTGCAAAGGACCAAAACATGCAAAAAATTGGCTCACAGATGTTGCAAAAGCAGGGGAAAAAGTCAAGGAGGAAGACACAACTTAGGGGGCAAGATATGAGGGACATGGCATGGACACTTCACAAAACAACGAAAAAAAAAAATTTTTCCAAAGTCAAAGCCATCAAAATGCAGGCAGGCCATACACCAGCAAGTCCAGGCACATGCAGCAAAGCTTGCCAAATCTGATCCCCACTGAAGGCCAAAACAGAAAATAAGGGCCTACAAACAGGCTGGAGCGGAGACACCATCAAAGGAATTGCAATTGGAGGAGAAAAAAAGGAAATTTGGGAAATCTAGTTACTCTAATAAAATGGCCCGGGATTATATGAGGTGCAGTGCGAAGGACCAAAAGATGCAAAAATTAAGCTAAGAGATGTTGCAAAATCAGGGGAAATAGTCAAGGAGGAAGACACAACTTACGGGGCAAGATATGAGGGACATGGCATGAACAGTTAAACAAAAAAAAAAAACAAGAAAAAGTCTTTCCCAAAGTCAAAGCCATCAAAATGCAGGCAGGCCATACGCCAGCAAGTGCAGACACATGCAGCAAAGCTTGCCAAAATTGAACCCCACTGAAGGCCAAAACCGAAAAGAAGGACCTACAAAGGCGGGGCTCCATGTGTGAGGGGCAGGCCTTCAGGCAGTGAGGGGCGGTGCTCTATGTGTGACGGAAGCGGCTCCATGTGTGTGGGGCAGGGCTCCAGCCAGTGATGGGCGGGGCTCCATGTGGGATGGGCAGGGCTCCATGAGTGAGGGAAGGGGTTCCATGCGTGAGGGGCGGGGTTCCGGGCTGTGAGGGGTGGGGATCCAGTCAGTGAGGGGTGGGGCTCTAGGCAGTGATTGCTGAGGCTCCATGTGTTAGGGTTAGGGCTGCAGCCAGAGAGGGGCAGGGCTCCATGTGTGAGGGAAAAGGCTCCATGTGTGTGGGGCAGGGCTCCAGCCAGTGATGGGCGGGGCTCCATGTGGGATGGGCAGGGCTCCATGCAGTGAGGGATAGGGCTCCATATTTGAGGGGCGGGGCTTCAAATATGAAGGGCAAGGCCCCATGAGTGAAGGCCGGGGTTCCAGGCTTTCAGGGGTGGGGATCCAGTCAGTGAGGGGCGGGGCTCAGGGCAGTGATGGCCGGGGCTCTTTGTGTTAGTGGCAGGGCTCCAGCCAGAGAGGAGCAAGGCTCCATGTGTGAGGGAAAGGGCTCCATGTGTGTGAGGCAGGGCTCCAGCCACTGATGGGCAGGGATCCATGAGGGATGGGCAGGGCTCCATGCAGTCAGGGGCAAGGCTCCATATTTGAGGGGCGGGGCTCCAATTATGAAGGGCAAGGCCCCATGAGTGAGGCGCGGTGTTCCAGGCTTTCAGGGGTGGGGATCCAGTCAGTGCGGGGCGGGGCACTAGGCAGTCATGGCTGGGGCTCCCTGTGTGAGGGGCAGGGCTTCAGGCAGTGAGGGGCGGTGGATGGAGACAGCATCGGAAATATGGCACTAGGAAAAGTAAAAATGTAAATTTGGTAAATTTAGTGACTGTAAGAAAATGGCCCGGGATTATGTCAGGTGCAGTGCGAAGGACTAAATGATGCCAAAACAAAGCTCACAGATATTTCAAAAGCAGCGGAAAAAGTCAAGGAGGAAAACACAACTTAGGGGGCAAGATATGAGGGACATGGCATGAATAATTAAAACAAAAAAAAGAAAAACAAGAAAAAATCGTTCCCAAAGTCAAAGCCTTCAAAATGCAGGCAGGCCATACGCCAGCAAGGGCAGGCACATGCAGCAAAGCTTGCCAAATCTGATGCCCACTGAAGGCCAAAACAGAAAATAGGGGCCTACAAACAGGCTGGAGCGGAGACACCATCAAAGGAATTGTAATTGGAGGAGAAAAAAAGAAAATTTGGGAAATTTAGTGACTGTAAGAAAATGGCCCGGGATAATATCAGGTGCAGTGCGAAGGACCAAAAGATGCAAAAACTAAGCTCACAGATGTTGCAAAAGCAGGGGAAAAAGTCAAGGAGGAAGACACAACTTAGGTGGCAAGATATGAGGACATGGCATGGACACTTCAGAAATCAACCAAAAAATGAAAAAATTCTTTCCCCAAGTCAAAGCCACCAAAAGGCATGGCATGCCATCAAGGGCAGGGAAATGCACCAATGATTCTTCGATTCGTCCCCATTGAAATCACAAGATTTCTTTTCCCTTCCCGAAAGGAAATGAAATTTCCTTTCGGGAAGGGAAAAGGAATCTTGTGAATCCCAAAAGAAAGGCTTGCAAACACTCTGGAAAGGAGATAAGTTCAAATGAAATGCAATTGAAAAAAGCAAAAAATCAGTAATTTTAATGTCTTCAAAAAATAGGCTGTGAGGAAATCAGCTGCATTGCAAAGGACCAAAACATTAAAAAAATTGGCTCACAGAGGTTGCAAAAGCAGGGGAAAAAGTCAAGGAGGAAGACACAACTTAGGGGGCAAGATATGAGGGACATGGCATGGACACTTCACAAAACAACGAAAAAAAAAATTTTTCCAAAGTCAAAGCCATCAAAATGCAGGCAGGCCATACACCAGCAAGTCCAGGCACATGCAGCAAAGCTTGCCAAATCTGATCCCCACTGAAGGCCCAAACAGAAAAGAAGGACCTACAAACACACTGGAACGGAGTCTCCATCAAAGGAATTGCAATTGGAAGAGAAAAAAAGGAAATTTGGGAAATCTAGTTACTCTAAGAAAAAGGCCCGGGATTATATGAGGTGCAGTGCGAAGGACCAAAAGATGCAAAAATTAGGCTAAGAGATGTTGCAAAATCAGGGGAAATAGTCAAGGAGGAAGACACAACTTACGGGGCAAGATATGAGGGACATGGCATGAACAGTTAAACAAAAAAAAAAAAACAAGAAAAAATCTTTCCCAAAGTCAAAGCCATCAAAATGCAGGCAGGTCATACGCCAGCAAGTGCAGACACATGCAGCAAAGCTTGCCAAAATTGATCCCCACTGAAGGCCAAAACCGAAAAGAAGGACCTACAAAGGCGGGGCTCCATGTGTGAGGGGCAGGGCTTCAGGCAGTGAGGGGCGTTGCTCTATGTGTGACGGAAGCGGCTCCATGTGTGTGGGGCAGGGCTCCAGCCAGTGATGGGCGGGGCTGCATGTGGGATGGGCAGGGCTCCATGAGTGAGGGAAGGGGTTCCATGCGTGAGGGGCGGGGTTCCGGGCTGTGAGGGGTGGGGATCCAGTCAGTGAGGGGTGGGGCTCTAGGCAGTGATTGCTGAGGCTCCATGTGTTAGGGTTAGGGCTGCAGCCAGAGAGGGGCAGGGCTCCATGTGTGAGGGAAAAGGCTCCATGTGTGTGGGGCAGGGCTCCAGCCAGTGATGGGCGGGGCTCCATGTGGGATGGGCAGGGCTCCATGCAGTGAGGGATAGGGCTCCATATTTGAGGGGCGGGGCTTCAAATATGAAGGGCAAGGCCCCATGAGTGAAGGCCGGGGTTCCAGGCTTTCAGGGGTGGGGATCCAGTCAGTGAGGGGCGGGGCTCAGGGCAGTGATGGCCGGGGCTCTTTGTGTTAGTGGCAGGGCTCCAGCCAGAGAGGAGCAAGGCTCCATGTGTGAGGGAAAGGGCTCCATGTGTGTGGGGCAGGGCTCCAGCCAGTGATGGGCGGGGATCCATGAGGGATGGGCAGGGCTCCATGCAGTCAGGGGCAAGGCTCCATATTTGAGGGGCGGGGCTCCAATTATGAAGGGCAAGGCCCCATGAGTGAGGCGCGGTGTTCCAGGCTTTCAGGGGTGGGGATCCAGTCAGTGCGGGGCGGGGCACTAGGCAGTCATGGCTGGGGCTCCCTGTGTGAGGGGCAGGGCTTCAGGCAGTGAGGGGCGGTGGATGGAGACAGCATCGGAAATATGGCACTAGGAAAAGTAAAAATGTAAATTTGGTAAATTTAGTGACTGTAAGAAAATGGCCCGGGATTATGTCAGGTGCAGTGCGAAGGACTAAATGATGCCAAAACAAAGCTCACAGATATTTCAAAAGCAGCGGAAAAAGTCAAGGAGGAAAACACAACTTAGGGGGCAAGATATGAGGGACATGGCATGAATAATTAAAACAAAAAAAAGAAAAACAAGAAAAAATCGTTCCCAAAGTCAAAGCCTTCAAAATGCAGGCAGGCCATACGCCAGCAAGGGCAGGCACATGCAGCAAAGCTTGCCAAATCTGATGCCCACTGAAGGCCAAAACAGAAAATAGGGGCCTACAAACAGGCTGGAGCGGAGACACCATCAAAGGAATTGTAATTGGAGGAGAAAAAAAGAAAATTTGGGAAATTTAGTGACTGTAAGAAAATGGCCCGGGATAATATCAGGTGCAGTGCGAAGGACCAAAAGATGCAAAAACTAAGCTCACAGATGTTGCAAAAGCAGGGGAAAAAGTCAAGGAGGAAGACACAACTTAGGTGGCAAGATATGAGGACATGGCATGGACACTTGAGAAATCAACCAAAAAATGAAAAAATTCTTTCCCCAAGTCAAAGCCACCAAAAGGCATGGCATGCCATCAAGGGCAGGGAAATGCACCAATGATTCTTCGATTCGTCCCCATTGAAATCACAAGATTTCTTTTCCCTTCCCGAAAGGAAATGAAATTTCCTTTCGGGAAGGGAAAAGGAATCTTGTGAATCCCAAAAGAAAGGCTTGCAAACACTCTGGAAAGGAGATAGGTTCAAATGAAATGTAATTGTAAAAAGCAGAAAATCAGTAATTTTAATGTCTTCAAAAAATAGGCTGTGAGGAAATCAGCTGCATTGCAAAGGACCAAAACATTAAAAAAATTGGCTCACAGATGTTGCAAAAGCAGGGGAAAAAGTCAAGGAGGAAGACACAACTTAGGGGGCAAGATATGAGGGACATGGCATGGACACTTCACAAAACAACGAAAAAAAAAAATTTTTCCAAAGTCAAAGCCATCAAAATGCAGGCAGGCCATACACCAGCAAGTCCAGGCACATGCAGCAAAGCTTGCCAAATCTGATCCCCACTGAAGGCCAAAACAGAAAATAAGGGCCTACAAACAGGCTGGAGCGGAGACACCATCAAAGGAATTGCAATTGGAGGAGAAAAAAAGGAAATTTGGGAAATCTAGTTACTCTAAGAAAATGGCCCGGGATTATATGAGGTGCAGTGCGAAGGACCAAAAGATGCAAAAATTAAGCTAAGAGATGTTGCAAAATCAGGGGAAATAGTCAAGGAGGAAGACACAACTTACGGGGCAAGATATGAGGGACATGGCATGAACAGTTAAACAAAAAAAAAAACCAAGAAAAAGTCTTTCCCAAAGTCAAAGCCATCAAAATGCAGGCAGGCCATACGCCAGCAAGTGCAGACACATGCAGCAAAGCTTGCCAAAATTGAACCCCACTGAAGGCCAAAACCGAAAAGAAGGACCTACAAAGGCGGGGCTCCATGTGTGAGGGGCAGGCCTTCAGGCAGTGAGGGGCGGTGCTCTATGTGTGACGGAAGCGGCTCCATGTGTGTGGGGCAGGGCTCCAGCCAGTGATGGGCGGGGCTCCATGTGGGATGGGCAGGGCTCCATGAGTGAGGGAAGGGGTTCCATGCGTGAGGGGCGGGGTTCCGGGCTGTGAGGGGTGGGGATCCAGTCAGTGAGGGGTGGGGCTCTAGGCAGTGATTGCTGAGGCTCCATGTGTTAGGGTTAGGGCTGCAGCCAGAGAGGGGCAGGGCTCCATGTGTGAGGGAAAAGGCTCCATGTGTGTGGGGCAGGGCTCCAGCCAGTGATGGGCGGGGCTCCATGTGGGATGGGCAGGGCTCCATGCAGTGAGGGATAGGGCTCCATATTTGAGGGGCGGAGTTTCATATATGAAGGGCAAGGCCCCATGAGTGAAGGCCGGGGTTCCAGGCTTTCAGGGGTGGGGATCCAGTCAGTGAGGGGCGGGGCTCAGGGCAGTGATGGCCGGGGCTCTTTGTGTTAGTGGCAGGGCTCCAGCCAGAGAGGAGCAAGGCTCCATGTGTGAGGGAAAGGGCTCCATGTTTGTGGGGCAGGGCTCCAGCCAGTGATGGGCAGGGATCCATGAGGGATGGGCAGGGCTCCATGCAGTCAGGGGCAAGGCTCCATATTTGAGGGGCGGGGCTCCAATTATGAAGGGCAAGGCCCCATGAGTGAGGCGCGGTGTTCCAGGCTTTCAGGGGTGGGGATCCAGTCAGTGCGGGGCGGGGCACTAGGCAGTCATGGCTGGGGCTCCCTGTGTGAGGGGCAGGGCTTCAGGCAGTGACGGGCGGTGGATGGAGACAGCATCGGAAATATGGCACTAGGAAAAGTAAAAATGTAAATTTGGTAAATTTAGTGACTGTAAGAAAATGGCCCGGGATTATGTCAGGTGCAGTGCGAAGGACTAAATGATGCCAAAACAAAGCTCACAGATATTTCAAAAGCAGCGGAAAAAGTCAAGGAGGAAAACACAACTTAGGGGGCAAGATATGAGGGACATGGCATGAATATTTAAAACAAGAAAAAAGAAAAACAAGAAAAAATCGTTCCCAAAGTCAAAGCCTTCAAAATGCAGGCAGGCCATACGCCAGCAAGTGCAGGCACATGCAGCAAAGCTTGCCAAATCTGATGCCCACTGAAGGCCAAAAGAGAAAATAAGGGCCTACAAACAGGCTGGAGCGGAGACACCATCAAAGGAATTGTAATTGGAGGAGAAAAAAAGAAAATTTGGGAAATTTAGTGACTGTAAGAAAATGGCCCGGGATAATATCAGGTGCAGTGCGAAGGACCAAAAGATGCCAAAACTAAGCTCACAGATGTTGCAAAAGCAGGGGAAAAAGTCAAGGAGGAAGACACAACTTAGGTGGCAAGATATGAGGACATGGCATGGACACTTCAGAAATCAACCAAAAAATGAAAAAATTCTTTCCCCAAGTCAAAGCCACCAAAAGGCATGGCATGCCATCAAGGGCAGGGAAATGCACCAATGATTCTTCGATTCGTCCCCATTGAAATCACAAGATTCCTTTTCCCTTCCCGAAAGGAAATGAAATTTCCTTTCGGGAAGGGAAAAGGAATCTTGTGAATCCCAAAAGAAAGGCTTGCAAACACTCTGGAAAGGAGATAAGTTCAAATGAAATGCAATTGAAAAAAGCAGAAAATCAGTAATTTTAATGTCTTCAAAAAATAGGCTGTGAGGAAATCAGCTGCATTGCAAAGGACCAAAAGATGCAAAAAATAGGCTCACAGATGTTGCAAAAGCAGGGGAAAAAGTCAAGGAGGAAGACACAACTTAGGGGGCAAGATATGAGGGACATGGCATGGACACTTCACAAAACAACGAAAAAAAAAAATTTTTCCAAAGTCAAAGCCATCAAAATGCAGGCAGGCCATACACCAGCAAGTCCAGGCACATGCAGCAAAACTTGCCAAAATTCATCCCCACTGAAGGCCCAAACAGAAAAGAAGGACCTACAAACACACTGGAACGGAGTCTCCATCAAAGGAATTGCAATTGGAGGAGAAAAAAAGGAAATTTGGGAAATCTAGTTACTCTAAGAAAAAGGCCCGGGATTATATGAGGTGCAGTGCGAAGGACCAAAAGATGCAAAAATTAGGCTAAGAGATGTTGCAAAATCAGGGGAAATAGTCAAGGAGGAAGACACAACTTACGGGGCAAGATATGAGGGACATGGCATGAACAGTTAAACAAAAAAAAAAAAAAAAGAAAAAATCTTTCCCAAAGTCAAAGCCATCAAAATGCAGGCAGGTCATACGCCAGCAAGTGCAGACACATGCAGCAAAGCTTGCCAAAATTGATCCCCACTGAAGGCCAAAACCGAAAAGAAGGACCTACAAAGGCGGGGCTCCATGTGTGAGGGGCAGGGCTTCAGGCAGTGAGGGGCGGTGCTCTATGTGTGACGGAAGCGGCTCCATGTGTGTGGGGCAGGGCTCCAGCCAGTGATGGGCGGGGCTCCATGTGGGATGGGCAGGGCTCCATGAGTGAGGGAAGGGGTTCCATGCGTGAGGGGCGGGGTTCCGGGCTGTGAGGGGTGGGGATCCAGTCAGTGAGGGGTGGGGCTCTAGGCAGTGATTGCCGAGGCTCCATGTGTTAGGGTTAGGGCTGCAGCCAGAGAGGGGCAGGGCTCCATGTGTGAGGGAAAAGGCTCCATGTGTGTGGGGCAGGGCTCCAGCCAGTGATGGGCGGGGCTCCATGTGGGATGGGCAGGGCTCCATGCAGTCAGGGGCAAGGCTCCATATTTGAGGGGCGGGGCTCCAATTATGACGGGCAAGGCCCCATGAGTGAGGCGCGGGGTTCCAGGCTTTCAGGGGTGGGGTTTCAGTCAGTGCGGGGCGGGGCACTAGGCAGTCATGGCTGGGGCTCCCTGTGTGAGGGGCAGGGCTTCAGGCAGTGAGGGGCGGTGGATGGAGACAGCATCGGAAATATTGCAGTAGGAAAAGTAAAAATGTAAATTTGGTAAATTTAGTGACTGTAAGAAAATGGCCCGGGATTATGTCAGGTGCAGTGCGAAGGACTAAATGATGCCAAAACAAAGCTCACAGATATTTCAAAAGCAGCGGAAAAAGTCAAGGAGGAAAACACAACTTAGGGGGCAAGATATGAGGGACATGGCATGAATATTTAAAACAAGAAAAAAGAAAAACAAGAAAAAATCGTTCCCAAAGTCAAAGCCTTCAAAATGCAGGCAGGCCATACGCCAGCAAGTGCAGGCACATGCAGCAAAGCTTGCCAAATCTGATGCCCACTGAAGGCCAAAACAGAAAATAGGGGCCTACAAACAGGCTGGAGCGGAGACACCATCAAAGGAATTGCAATTGGAGGAGAAAAAAAGAAAATTTGGGAAATTTAGTGACTGTAAGAAAATGGCCCGGGATAATATCAGGTGCAGTGCGAAGGACCAAAAGATGCAAAAACTAAGCTCACAGATGTTGCAAAAGCAGGGGAAAAAGTCAAGGAGGAAGACACAACTTAGGTGGCAAGATATGAGGACATGGCATGGACACTTCAGAAATCAACCAAAAAATGAAAAAATTCTTTCCCCAAGTCAAAGCCACAAAAAGGCATGGCATGCCATCAAGGGCAGGGAAATGCACCAATGATTCTTCGATTCGTCCCCATTGAAATCACAAGATTTCTTTTCCCTTCCCGAAAGGAAATGAAATTTCCTTTCGGGAAGGGAAAAGGAATCTTGTGAATCCCAAAAGAAAGGCTTGCAAACACTCTGGAAAGGAGATAAGTTCAAATGAAATGCAATTGTAAAAAGCAGAAAATCAGTAATTTTAATGTCTTCAAAAAATAGGCTGTGAGGAAATCAGCTGCATTGCAAAGGACCAAAACATGCAAAAAATAGGCTCACAGATGTTGCAAAAGCAGGGGAAAAAGTCAAGGAGGAAGACACAACTTAGGGGGCAAGATATGAGGAACATGGCATGGACACTTCACAAAACAACGAAAAAAAAAAATTTTTCCAAAGTCAAAGCCATCAAAATGCAGGCAGGCCATACACCAGCAAGTGCAGACACATGCAGCAAAGCTTGCCAAAATTGATCCCCACTGAAGGCCAAAACCGAAAAGAAGGACCTACAAAGGCGGGGCTCCATGTGTGAGGGGCAGGGCTTCAGGCAGTGAGGGGCGGTGCTCTATGTGTGACGGAAGCGGCTCCATGTGTGTGGGGCAGGGCTCCAGCCAGTGATGGGCGGGGCTCCATGTGGGATGGGCAGGGCTCCATGAGTGAGGGAAGGGGTTCCATGCGTGAGGGGCGGGGTTCCGGGCTGTGAGGGGTGGGGATCCAGTCAGTGAGGGGTGGGGCTCTAGGCAGTGATTGCTGAGGCTCCATGTGTTAGGGTTAGGGCTGCAGCCAGAGAGGGGCAGGGCTCCATGTGTGAGGGAAAAGGCTCCATGTGTGTGGGGCAGGGCTCCAGCCAGTGATGGGCGGGGCTCCATGTGGGATGGGCAGGGCTGCATGCAGTGAGGGATAGGGCTCCATATTTGAGGGGCGGGGCTTCAAATATGAAGGGCAAGGCCCCATGAGTGAAGGCCGGGGTTCCAGGCTTTCAGGGGTGGGGATCCAGTCAGTGAGGGGCGGGGCTCAGGGCAGTGATGGCCGGGGCTCTTTGTGTTAGTGGCAGGGCTCCAGCCAGAGAGGGGCAAGGCTCCATGTGTGAGGGAAAGGGCTCCATGTTTATGGGGCAGGGCTCCAGCCAGTGATGGGCGGGGATCCATGAGGGATGGGCAGGGCTCCATGCAGTCAGGGGCAAGGCTCCATATTTGAGGGGCGGGGCTCCAATTATGAAGGGCAAGGCCCCATGAGTGAGGCGCGGGGTTCCAGGCTTTCAGGGGTGGGGATCCAGTCAGTGCGGGGCGGGGCACTAGGCAGTCATGGCTGGGGCTCCCTGTGTGAGGGGCAGGGCTTCAGGCAGTGAGGGGCGGTGGATGGAGACAGCATCGGAAATATGGCACTAGGAAAAGTAAAAATGTAAATTTGGTAAATTTAGTGACTGTAAGAAAATGGCCCGGGATTATGTCAGGTGCAGTGCGAAGGACTAAGTGATGCCAAAACAAAGCTCACAGATATTTCAAAAGCAGCGGAAAAAGTCAAGGAGGAAAACACAACTTAGGGGGCAAGATATGAGGGACATGGCATGAATATTTAAAACAAGAAAAAAGAAAAACAAGAAAAAATCGTTCCCAAAGTCAAAGCCATCAAAATGCAGGCAGGCCATACGCCAGCAAGTGCAGGCACATGCAGCAAAGCTTGCCAAATCTGATCCCCACTGAAGGCCAAAACAGAAAATAAGGGCCTACAAACAGGCTGGAGCGGAGACACCATCAAAGGAATTGTAATTGGAGGAGAAAAAAAGAAAATTTGGGAAATCTAGTGACTGTAAGAAAATGGCCCGGGATAATATCAGGTGCAGTGCGAAGGACCAAAAGATGCAAAAACTAAGCTCACAGATGTTGCAAAAGCAGGGGAAAAAGTCAAGGAGGAAGACACAACTTAGGTGGCAAGATATGAGGACATGGCATGGACACTTCAGAAATCAACCAAAAAATTAAAAAATTCTTTCCCCAAGTCAAAGCCACCAAAAGGCATGGCATGCCATCAAGGGCAGGGAAATGCACCAATGATTCTTCGATTCGTCCCCATTGAAATCACAAGATTTCTTTTCCCTTCCCGAAAGGAAATGAAATTTCCTTTCGGGAAGGGAAAAGGAATCTTGTGAATCCCAAAAGAAAGGCTTGCAAACACTCTGGAAAGGAGATAAGTTCAAATGAAATGCAATTGAAAAAAGCAGAAAATCAGTAATTTTAATGTCTTCAAAAAATAGGCTGTGAGGAAATCAGCTGCATTGCAAAAGTCCAAAACATGCAAAAAATAGGCTCACAGATGTTGCAAAAGCAGGGGAAAAAGTCAAGGAGGAAGACACAACTTAGGGGGCAAGATATGAGGGACATGGCATGGACACTTCACAAAACAACGAAAAAAAAAAAATTTTCCAAAGTCAAAGCCATCAAAATGCAGGCAGGCCATACACCAGCAAGTCCAGGCACATGCAGCAAAGCTTGCCAAAATTGATCCCCACTGAAGGCCCAAATAGAAAAGAAGGACCTACAAACACACTGGAACGGAGACTCCATCAAAGGAATTGCAATTGGAGGAGAAAAAAAGGAAATTTGGGAAATCTAGTTACTCTAAGAAAATGGCCCGGGATTATATGAGGTGCAGTGCGAAGGACCAAAAGATGCAAAAATTAAGCTAAGAGATGTTGCAAAATCAGGGGAAATAGTCAAGGAGGAAGACACAACTTACGGGGCAAGATATGAGGGACATGGCATGAACAGTTAAACAAAAAAAAAAAAAACAAGAAAAAATCTTTCCCAAAGACAAAGCCATCAAAATGCAGGCAGGCCATACGCCAGCAAGTGCAGACACATGCAGCAAAGCTTGCCAAAATTGATCCCCACTGAAGGCCAAAACCGAAAAGAAGGACCTACAAAGGCGGGGCTCCATGTGTGAGGGGCAGCGCTTCAGGCAGTGAGGGGCGGTGCTCTATGTGTGACGGAAGCGGCTCCATGTGTGTGGGGCAGGGCTCCAGCCAGTGGGCGGGGCTCCATGTGGGATGGGCAGGGCTCCATGAGTGAGGGAAGGGGTTCCATGCGTGAGGGGCGGGGTTCCGGGCTGTGAGGGGTGGAGATCCAGTCAGTGAGGGGTGGGGCTCTAGGCAGTGATTGCCGAGGCTCCATGTGTTAGGGTTAGGGCTGCAGCCAGAGAGGGGCAGGGCTCCATGTGTGAGGGAAAAGGCTCCATGTGTGTGGGGCAGGGCTCCAGCCAGTGATGGGCGGGGCTCCATGTGGGATGGGCAGGGCTCCATGCAGTGAGGGATAGGGCTCCATAGTTGAGGGGCGGGGCTTCAAATATGAAGGGCAAGGCCCCATGAGTGAAGGCCGGGGTTCCAGGCTTTCAGGGGTGGGGATCCAGTCAGTGAGGGGCGGGGCTCAGGGCAGTGATGGCCGGGGCTCTTTGTGTTAGTGGCAGGGCTCCAGCCAGAGAGGGGCAAGGCTCCATGTGTGAGGGAAAGGGCTCCATGTGTGTGGGGCAGGGCTCCAGCCAGTGATGGGCAGGATTCCATGAGGGATGGGCAGGGCTCCATGCAGTCAGGGGCAAGGCTCCATATTTGAGGGGCGGGGCTCCAATTATGAAGGGCAAGGCCCCATGAGTGAGGCGCGGGGTTCCAGGCTTTCAGGGGTGGGGATCCAGTCAGTGCGGGGCGGGGCACTAGGCAGTCATGGCTGGGGCTCCCTGTGTGAGGGGCAGGGCTTCAGGCAGTGAGGGGCGGTGGATGGAGAAAGCATCGGAAATATTGCATTAGGAAAAGTAAAAATGTAAATTTGGTAAATTTAGTGACTGTAAGAAAATGGCCCGGGATTATGTCAGGTGCAGTGCGAAGGACTAAATGATGCCAAAACAAAGCTCACAGATATTTCAAAAGCAGCGGAAAAAGTCAAGGAGGAAAACACAACTTAGGGGGCAAGATATGAGGGACATGGCATGAATATTTAAAACAAGAAAAAAAGAAAAACAAGAAAAAATCGTTCCCAAAGTCAAAGCCTTCAAAATGCAGGCAGGCCATACGCCAGCAAGTGCAGGCACATGCAGCAAAGCTTGCCAAATCTGATCCCCACTGAAGGCCAAAACAGAAAATAAGGGCCTACAAACAGGCTGGAGCGGAGACACCATCAAAGGAATTGTAATTGGAGGAGAAAAATAGAAAATTTGGGAAATTTAGTGACTGTAAGAAAATGGCCCGGGATAATATCAGGTGCAGTGCGAAGGACCAAAAGATGCAAAAACTAAGCTCACAGATGTTGCAAAAGCAGGGGAAAAAGTCAAGGAGGAAGACACAACTTAGGTGGCAAGATATGAGGACATGGCATGGACACTTAAGAAATCAACCAAAAAATGAAAAAATTCATTCCCCAAGTCAAAGCCACCAAAAGGCATGGCATGCCATCAAGGGCAGGGAAATGCACCAATGATTCTTCGATTCGTCCCCATTGAAATCACAAGATTTCTTTTCCCTTCCCGAAAGGAAATGAAATTTCCTTTTGGGGAAGGGAAAAGGAATCTTGTGAATCCCAAAAGAAAGGCTTGCAAACACTCTGGAAAGGAGATAAGTTCAAATGAAATGCAATTGAAAAAAGCAGAAAATCAGTAATTTTAATGTCTTCAAAAAATAGGCTGTGAGGAAATCAGCTGCATTGCAAAGGACCAAAAGATGCAAAAAATAGGCTCACAGATGTTGCAAAAGCAGGGGAAAAAGTCAAGGAGGAAGACACAACTTAGGGGGCAAGATATGAGGGACATGGCATGGACACTTCACAAAACAACGAAAAAAAAAATTTTTCCAAAGTCAAAGCCATCAAAATGCAGGCAGGCCATACACCAGCAAGTCCAGGCACATGCAGCAAAGTTGCCAAAATTCATCCCCATTGAAGGCCCAAACAGAAAAGAAGGACCTACAAACACACTGGAACGGAGACTCCATCAAAGGAATTGCAATTGGAGGAGAAAAAAAGGAAATTTGGGAAATCTACTTACTCTAAGAAAATGGCCCAGGATTATATGAGGTGCAGTGCGAAGGACCAAAAGATGCAAAAATTAAGCTAAGAGATGTTGCAAAATCAGGGGAAATAGTCAAGGAGGAAGACACAACTTAGGGGGCAAGATATGAGGGAAATGGCATGAACAGTTAAACACAAAAAAAAAAACAAGAAAAAATCTTTCCCAACGTCAAAGCCATCAAAATGCAGGCAGGCCATACGCCAGCAAGTGCAGACACATGCAGAAAAGCTTGCCAAAATTGATCCCCACTGAAGGCCAAAACCGAAAAGAAGGACCTACAAAGGCGGGGCTCCATGTGTGAGGGGCAGGGCTTCAGGCAGTGAGGGGCGGTGCTCTATGTGTGACGGAAGCGGCTCCATGTGTGTGGGGCAGGGCTCCAGCCAGTGATGGGCGGGGCTCCATGTGGGATGGGCAGGGCTCCATGAGTGAGGGAAGGGGTTCCATGCGTGAGGGGCGGGGTTCCGGGCTGTGAGGGGTGGGGATCCAGTCAGTGAGGGGTGGGGCTCTAGGCAGTGATTGCTGAGGCTCCATGTGTTAGGGTTAGGGCTGCAGCCAGAGAGGGGCAGGGCTCCATGTGTGAGGGAAAAGGCTCCATGTGTGTGGGGCAGGGCTCCAGCCAGTGATGGGCGGGGCTCCATGTGGGATGGGCAGGGCTCCATGCAGTGAGGGATAGGGCTCCATAGTTGAGGGGCGGGGCTTCAAATATGAAGGGCAAGGCCCCATGAGTGAAGGCCGGGGTTCCAGGCTTTCAGGGGGGGGGATCCAGTCAGTGAGGGGCGGGGCTCAGGGCAGTGATGGCCGGGGCTCTTTGTGTTAGTGGCAGGGCTCCAGCCAGAGAGGAGCAAGGCTCCATGTGTGAGGGAAAAAGCTCCATGTTTGTGGGGCAGAGCTCCAGCCAGTGATGGGCGGGGCTCCATGTGGGATGGGCAGGGCTCCATGCAGTGAGGGATAGGGCTCCATATTTGAGGGGCGGGGCTTCAAATATGAAGGGCAAGGCCCCATGAGTGAAGGCCGGGGTTCCAGGCTTTCAGGGGTGGGGATCCAGTCAGTGAGGGGCGGGGCTCAGGGCAGTGATGGCCGGGGCTCTTTGTGTTAGTGGCAGGGCTCCAGCCAGAGAGGAGCAAGGCTCCATGTGTGAGGGAAAGGGCTCCATGTTTGTGGGGCAGGGCTCCAGCCAGTGATGGGCGGGGATCCATGAGGGATGGGCAGGGCTCCATGCAGTCAGGGGCAAGGCTCCATATTTGAGGGGCGGGGCTCCAATTATGAAGGGCAAGGCCCCATGAGTGAGGCGCGAGGTTCCAGGCTTTCAGGGGTGGGGATCCAGTCAGTGCGGGGCGGGGCACTAGTCAGTCATGCCTGGGGCCCCCTGTGTGAGGGGCAGGGCTTCAGGCAGTGAGGGGCGGTGGATGGAGACAGCATCGGAAATATGGCACTAGGAAAAGTAAAAATGTAAATTTGGTAAATTTAGTGACTGTAAGAAAATGGCCCGGGATTATGTCAGGTGCAGTGCGAAGGACTAAATGATGCCAAAACAAAGCTCACAGATATTTCAAAAGCAGCGGAAAAAGTCAAGGAGGAAAACACAACTTAGGGGGCAAGATATGAGGGACATGGCATGAATATTTAAAACAAGAAAAAAGAAAAACAAGAAAAAATCGTTCCCAAAGTCAAAGCCTTCAAAATGCAGGCAGGCCATACACCAGCAAGTGCAGGCACATGCAGCAAAGCTTGCCAAATCTGATCCCCACTGAAGGCCAAAACCGAAAATAGGAGCTTACAAACAGGCTGGAGCGGAGACACCATCAAAGGAATTGTAATTGGAGGAGAAAAAAAGAAAATTTGGGAAATTTAGTGACTGTAAGAAAATGGCCCGGGATAATATCAGGTGCAGTGCGAAGGACCAAAAGATGCAAAAACTAAGCTCACAGATGTTGCAAAAGCAGGGGAAAAAGTCAAGGAGGAAGACACAACTTAGGTGGCAAGATATGAGGACATGGCATGGACACTTCAGAAATCAACCAAAAAATGAAAAAAATCTTTCCCCAAGTCAAAGCCACCAAAAGGCATGGCATGCCATCAAGGGCAGGGAAATGCACCAATGATTCTTCGATTCGTCCCCATTGAAATCACAAGATTTCTTTTCCCTTCCCGAAAGGAAATGAAATTTCCTTTCGGGAAGGGAAAAGGAATCTTGTGAATCCCAAAAGAAAGGCTTGCAAACACTCTGGAAAGGAGATAAGTTCAAATGAAATGCAATTGTAAAAAGCAGAAAATCAGTAATTTTAATGTCTTCAAAAAATAGGCTGTGAGGAAATCAGCTGCATTGCAAAGGTCCAAAACATGCAAAAAATAGGCTCACAGATGTTGCAAAAGCAGGGGAAAAAGTCAAGGAGGAAGACACAACTTAGGGGGCAAGATATGAGGGACATGGCATGGACACTTCACAAAACAACGAAAAAAAAAAATTTTTTCCAAAGTCAAAGCCATCAAAATGCAGGCAGGCCATACACCAGCAAGTCCAGGCACATGCAGCAAAGCTTGCCAAAATTCATCCCCACTGAAGGCCCAAACAGAAAAGAAGGACCTACAAACACACTGGAACGGAGACTCCATCAAAGGAATTGCAATTGGAGGAGAAAAAAAGGAAATTTGGGAAATCTACTTACTCTAAGAAAATGGCCCCTGATTGTATGAGGTGAAGTGCGAAGGACCAAAAGATGCAATAATTAAGCTAAGAGATGTTGCAAAATCAGGGGAAATAGTCAAGGAGGAAGACACAACTCGCGGGCAGAGATATGAGGGACATGGCATGAACAGTTAAACAGAAAAAAAAAAACAAGAAAAAATCTTTCCCAAAGTCAAAGCCATCAAAATGCAGGCAGGCCATACGCCAGCAAGTGCAGACACATGCAGCAAAGCTTGCCAAAATTGATCCCCACTTAAGGCCAAAACCGATAAGAAGGACCTACAAAGGCGGGGCTCCATGTGTGAGGGGCAGGGCTTCAGGCAGTGAGGGGCGGTGCTCTATGTGTGACGGAAGCGGCTCCATGTGTGTGGGGCAGGGCTCCAGCCAGTGATGGGCGGGGCCCCATGTGGGATGGGCAGGGCTCCATGAGTGAGGGAAGGGGTTCCATGCGTGAGGGGCGGGGTTCCGGGCTGTGAGGGGTGGGGATCCAGTCAGTGAGGGGTGGGGCTCTAGGCAGTGATTGCCGAGGCTCCATGTGTTAGGGTTAGGGCTGCAGCCAGCGAGGGGCAGGGCTCCATGTGTGAGGGAAAAGGCTCCATGTGTGTGGGGCAGGGCTCCAGCCAGTGATGGGCGGGGCTCCATGTGGGATGGGCAGGGCTCCATGCAGTGAGCGATAGGGCTCCATATTTGAGGGGTGGGGCTTCAAATATGAAGGGCAAGGCCCCATGAGTGAAGGCCGGGGTTCCAGGCTTTCAGGGGGGGGGATCCAGTCAGTGCGGGGCGGGGCTCAGGGCAGTGATGGCCGGGGCTCTTTGTGTTAGTGGCAGGGCTCCAGCCAGAGAGGAGCAAGGCTCCATGTGTGAGGGAAAGGGCTCCATGTTTGTGGGGCAGGGCTCCAGCCAGTGATGGGCGGGGATCCATGAGGGATGGGCAGGGCTCCATGCAGTCAGGGGCAAGGCTCCATATTTGAGGGGCGGGGCTCCAATTATGAAGGGCAAGGCCCCATGAGTGAGGCGTGGGGTTCCAGGCTTTCAGGGGTGGGGATCCAGTCAGTGCGGGGCGGGGCACTAGGCAGTCATGGCTGGGGCTCCCTGTGTGAGGGGCAGGGCTTCAGGCAGTGAGGGGCGGTGGATGGAGACAGCATCGGAAATATTGCACTAGGAAAAGTAAAAATGTAAATTTGGTAAATTTAGTGACTGTAAGAAAATGGCCTGGGATTATTTCAGGTGCAGTGCGAAGGACTAAATGATGCCAAAACAAAGCTCACAGATATTTCAAAAGCAGCGGAAAAAGTCAAGGAGGAAAACACAACTTAGGGGGCAAGATATGAGGGACATGGCATGAATATTTAAAACAAGAAAAAAGAAAAACAAGAAAAAATCGTTCCCAAAGTCACAGCCTTCAAAATGCAGGCAGGCCATACGCCAGCAAGTGCAGACACATGCAGCAAAGCTTGCCAAAATTGATCCCCACTGAAGGCCAAAGCCGAAAAGAAGGACCTACAAACGCGGGGCTCCATGTGTGAGGGGCAGGGCTTCAGGCAGTGAGGGGCGGTGCTCTATGTGTGACGGAAGCGGCTCCATGTGTGTGGGGCAGGGCTCCAGCCAGTGATGGGCGGGGCTCCATGTGGGATGGGCAGGGCTCCATGAGTGAGGGAAGGGGTTCCATGCGTGAGGGGCGGGGTTCCGGGCTGTGAGGGGTGGGGATCCAGTCAGTGAGGGGTGGGGCTCTAGGCAGTGATTGCCGAGGCTCCATGTGTTAGGGTTAGGGCTGCAGCCAGAGAGGGGCAGGGCTCCATGTGTGACGGAAGCGGCTCCATGTGTGTGGGGCAGGGCTCCAGCCAGTGATGGGCGGGGCTCCATGTGGGATGGGCAGGGCTCCATGCAGTGAGGGATAGGGCTCCATAGTTGAGGGGCGGGGCTTCAAATATGAAGGGCAAGGCCCCATGAGTGAAGGCCGGGGTTCCAGGCTTTCAGGGGTGGGGATCCAGTCAGTGAGGGGCGGGGCTGAGGGCAGTGATGGCCGGGGCTCTTTGTGTTAGTGGCAGGGCTCCAGCCAGAGAGGGGCAAGGCTCCATGTGTGAGGGAAAGGGCTCCATGTTTGTGGGGCAGGGCTCCAGCCAGTGATGGGCGGGGATCCATGAGGGATGGGCAGGGCTCCATGCAGTCAGGGGCAAGGCTCCATATTTGAGGGGCGGGGCTCCAATTATGAAGGGCAAGGCCCCATGAGTGAGGCGCGGGGTTCCAGGCTTTCAGGGGTGGGGATCCAGTCAGTGCGGGGCGGGGCACTAGGCAGTCATGGCTGGGGCTCCCTGTGTGAGGGGCAGGGCTTCAGGCAGTGAGGGGCGGTGGATGGAGACAGCATCGGAAATACTGCACTAGGAAAAGTAAAAATGTAAATTTGGTAAATTTAGTGACTGTAAGAAAATGGCCTGGGATTATGTCAGGTGCAGTGCGAAGGACTAAATGATGCCAGAACAAAGCTCACAGATATTTCAAAAGCAGCGGAAAAAGTCAAGGAGGAAAACACAACTTAGCGGGCAAGATATGAGGGACATGGCATGAATATTTAAAACAAGAAAAAAGAAAAACAAGAAAAAATCGTTCCCAAAGTCAAAGCCTTCAAAATGCAGGCAGGCCATACGCCAGCAAGTGCAGGCACATGCAGCAAAGCTTGCCAAATCTGATGCCCACTGAAGGCCAAAAGAGAAAATAAGGGCCTACAAACAGGCTGGAGCGGAGACACCAACAAAGGAATTGTAATTGGAGGAGAAAAAAAGAAAATTTGGGAAATTTAGTGACTGTAAGAAAATGGCCCGGGATAATATCAGGTGCAGTGCGAAGGACCAAAAGATGCAAAAACTAAGCTCACAGATGTTGCAAAAGCAGGGGAAAAAGTCAAGGAGGAAGACACAACTTAGGTGGCAAGATATGAGGACATGGCATGGACACTTCAGAAATCAACCAAAAAATGAAAAAAATCTTTCCCCAAGTCAAAGCCACCAAAAGGCATGGCATGCCATCAAGGGCAGGGAAATGCACCAATGATTCTTCGATTCGTCCCCATTGAAATCACAAGATTTCTTTTCCCTTCCCGAAAGGAAATGAAATTTCCTTTTGGGAAGGGAAAAGGAATCTTGTGAATCCCAAAAGAAAGGCTTGCAAAAACTCTGGAAAGGAGATAAGTTCAAATGAAATGCAATTGAAAAAAGCAGAAAATCAGTGATTTTAATGTCTTCAAAAAATAGGCTGTGAGGAAATCAGCTGCATTGCAAAGGACCAAAACATGCAAAAAATAGGCTCACAGATGTTGCAAAAGCAGGGGAAAAAGTCAAGGAGGAAGAC
Source organism: Artemisiospiza belli (assembly GCA_021963965.1). Classification (NCBI taxonomy): domain Eukaryota; kingdom Metazoa; phylum Chordata; class Aves; order Passeriformes; family Passerellidae; genus Artemisiospiza; species Artemisiospiza belli. Next base: position 54,852 of record JAKDEW010000444.1, read on the forward strand.
ACAACTTAGGGGGCAAGATATGAGGGACATGGCATGGACACTTCACAAAACAACGAAAAAAAAAATTTTTCCAAAGTCAAAGCCATCAAAATGCAGGCAGGCCCTACACCAGCAAGTCCAGGCACATGCAGCAAAGCTTGCCAAAATTGATCCCCACTGAAGGCCCAAACAGAAAAGAAGGACCTACAAACACACTGGAACGGTGACTCCATCAAAGGAATTGCAATTGGAGGAGAAAAAAAGGAAATTTGGGAAATCTAGTTACTCTAAGAAAATGGCCCGGGATTATATGAGGTGCAGTGCGAAGGACCAAAAGATGCAAAAATTAAGCTAAGAGATGTTGCAAAATCAGGGGAAAGAGTCAAGGAGGAAGACACAACTTAGGGGGCAAGATATGAGGGACATGGCATGAACAGTTAAAGAAAAAAAAAAAAACAAGAAAAAATCTTTCCCAAAGTCAAAGCCATCAAAATGCAGGCAAGCCATACGCCAGCAAGTGCAGACACATGCAGCAAAGCTTGCCAAAATTGATCCCCACTGAAGGCCAAAACCGAAAAGAAGGACCTACAAAGGCGGGGCTCCATGTGTGAGGGGCAGGGCTTCAGGCAGTGAGGGGCGGTGCTCTATGTGTGACGGAAGCGGCTCCATGTGTGTGGGGCAGGGCTCCAGCCAGTGATGGGCGGGGCTCCATGTGGGATGGGCAGGGCTCCATGAGTGAGGGAAGGGGTTCCATGCGTGAGGGGCGGGGTTCCGGGCTGTGAGGGGTGGGGATCCAGTCAGTGAGGGGTGGGGCTCTAGGCAGTGATTGCCGAGGCTCCATGTGTTAGGGTTAGGGCTGCAGCCAGAGAGGGGCAGGGCTCCATGTGTGAGGGAAAAGGCTCCATGTGTGTGGGGCAGGGCTCCAGCCAGTGATGGGCGGGGCTCCATGTGGGATGGGCAGGGCTCCATGCAGTGAGGGATAGGGCTCCATAGTTGAGGGGCGGGGCTTCAAATATGAAGGGCAAGGCCCCATGAGTGAAGGCCGGGGTTCCAGGCTTTCAGGGGTGGGGATCCAGTCAGTGCGGGGCGGGGCTCAGGGCAGTGATGGCCGGGGCTCTTTGTGTTAGTGGCAGGGCTCCAGCCAGAGAGGGGCAAGGCTCCATGTGTGAGGGAAAGGGCTCCATGTTTGTGGGGCAGGGCTCCAGCCAGTGATGGGCGGGGATCCATGAGGGATGGGCAGGGCTCCATGCAGTCAGGGGCAAGGCTCCATATTTGCGGGGCGGGGCTCCAATTATGAAGGGCAAGGCCCCATGAGTGAGGCGCGGGGTTCCAGGCTTTCAGGGGTGGGGATCCAGTCAGTGCGGGGCGGGGCACTAGGCAGTCATGGCTGGGGCTCCCTGTGTGAGGGGCAGGGCTTCAGGCAGTGAGGGGCGGTGGATGGAGACAGCATGGGAAATATTGCATTAGGAAAAGTAAAAATGTAAATTTGGTAAATTTAGTGACTGTAAGAAAATGGCCGGGGATTATGTCAGGTGCAGTGCGAAGGACTAAATGATGCCAAAACAAAGCTCACAGATATTTCAAAAGCAGCGGAAAAAGTCAAGGAGGAAAACACAACTTAGGGGGCAAGATATGAGGGCATGGCATGAATATTTAAAACAAGAAAAAAGAAAAACAAGAAAAAATCGTTCCCAAAGTCAAAGCCTTCAAAATGCAGGCAGGCCATCCGCCAGCAAGTGCAGGCACATGCAGCAAAGCTTGCCAAATCTGATCCCCACTGAAGGCCAAAACAGAAAAAAAGGGCCTACAAACAGGCTGGAGCAGAGACACCACCAAAGGAATTGTAATTGGAGGAGAAAAAAAGAAAATTTGGGAAATTTAGTGACTGTAAGAAAATGGCCCGGGATAATATCAGGTGCAGTGCGAAGGACGAAAAGATGCAAAAATTAAGATCACAGATGTTGCAAAATCAGGGGAAATAGTCAAGGAGGAAGACACAACTTACGGGGCAAGATATGAGGGACATGGCATGAACAGTTAAACAAAAAAAAAAAAAACAAGAAAAAATCTTTCCCAAAGTCAAAGCCATCAAAATGCAGGCAGGCCATACGCCAGCAAGTGCAGACACATGCAGCAAAGCTTGCCAAAATTGATCCCCACTGAAGGCCAAAACCGAAAAGAAGGACCTACAAAGGCGGGGCTCCATGTGTGAGGGGCAGGGCTTCAGGCAGTGAGGGGCGGTGCTCTATGTGTGACGGAAGCGGCTCCATGTGTGTGGGGCAGGGCTCCAGCCAGTGATGGGCGGGGCTCCATGTGGGATGGGCAGGGCTCCATGAGTGAGGGAAGGGGTTCCATGCGTGAGGGGCGGGGTTCCGGGCTGTGAGGGGTGGGGATCCAGTCAGTGAGGGGTGGGGCTCTAGGCAGTGATTGCCGAGGCTCCATGTGTTAGGGTTAGGGCTGCAGCCAGAGAGGGGCAGGGCTCCATGTGTGAGGGAAAAGGCTCCATGTGTGTGGGGCAGGGCTCCAGCCAGTGATGGGCGGGGCTCCATGTGGGATGGGCAGGGCTCCATGCAGTGAGGGATAGGGCTCCATAGTTGAGGGGCGGGGCTTCAAATATGAAGGGCAAGGCCCCATGAGTGAAGGCCGGGGTTCCAGGCTTTCAGGGGTGGGGATCCAGTCAGTGAGGGGCGGGGCTCAGGGCAGTGATGGCCGGGGCTCTTTGTGTTAGTGGCAGGGCTCCAGCCAGAGAGGGGCAAGGCTCCATGTGTGAGGGAAAGGGCTCCATGTTTGTGGGGCAGGGCTCCAGCCAGTGATGGGCGGGGATCCATGAGGGATGGGCAGGGCTCCATGCAGTCAGGGGCAAGGCTCCATATTTGAGGGGCGGGGCTCCAATTATGAAGGGCAAGGCCCCATGAGTGAGGCGCGGGGTTCCAGGGTTTCAGGTGTGGGGATCCAGTCAGTGCGGGGCGGGGCACTAGGCAGTCATGGCTGGGGCTCCCTGTGTGAGGGGCAGGGCTTCAGGCAGTGAGGGGCGGTGGATGGAGACAGCATCGGAAATATTGCACTAGGAAAAGTAAAAATGTAAATTTGGTAAATTTAGTGACTGTAAGAAAATGGCCCGGGATTATGTCAGGTGCAGTGCGAAGGACTAAATGATGCCAAAACAAAGCTCACAGATATTTCAAAAGCAGCGGAAAAAGTCAAGGAGGAAAACACAACTTAAGGGGCAAGATATGAGGGACATGGAATGAATATTTAAAACAAGAATAAAGAAAAACAAGAAAAAATCATTCCCAAAGTCAAAGCCTTCAAAATGCAGGCAGGCCATACACCAGCAACTGCAGGCACATGCAGCAAAGCTTGCCAAATCTGATCCCCACTGAAGGCCAAAACAGAAAAAAAGGGCCTACAAACAGGCTGGAGCGGAGACAACATCAAAGGAATTGTAATTGGAGGAGAAAAAAGAAAATTTGGGAAATTAAGTGACTGTAAGAAAATGGCCCGGGATAATATCAGGTGCAGTGCGAAGGACCAAAAGATGCAAAAACTAAGCTCACAGATGTTGCAAAAGCAGGGGAAAAAGTCAAGGAGGAAGACACAACTTAGGTGGCAAGATATGAGGACATGGCATGGACACTTCAGAAATCAACCAAAAAATGAAAATATCTTTCCCCAGTCAAAGCCACCAAAAGGCATGGCATGCCATCAAGGGCAGGGAAATGCACCAATGATTCTTCGATTTGTCCCCATTGAAATCACAAGATTTCTTTTCCCTTCCCGAAAGGAAATGAAATTTCCTTTCGGGAAGGGAAAAGGAATCTTGTGAATCCCAAAAGAAAGGCTTGCAAACACTCTGGAAAGGAGATAAGTTCAAATGAAATGCAATTGAAAAAAGCAGAAAATCAGTAATTTAAATGTCTTCAAAAAATAGGCTGTGAGGAAATCAGCTGCATTGCAAAGGACCAAAACATGCAAAAAATAGGCTCACAGATGTTGCAAAAGCAGGGGAAAAAGTCAAGGAGGAAGACACAACTTAGGGGGCAAGATATTAGGGACAAGGCATGGACACTTCACAAAACAACGAAAAAAAAAAATTTTTCCAAAGTCAAAGCCATCAAAATGCAGGCAGGCCATACACCAGCAAGTCCAGGCACATGCAGCAAAGCTTGCCAAAATTGATCCCCACTGAAGGCCCAAACAGAAAAGAAGGACCTACAAACTCACTGGAACCGAGACTCCATCAAAGGAATTGCAATTGGAGGAGAAAACAAAGGAAATTTGGGAAATCTAGTTACTCTAAGAAAATGGCCCGGGATTATATGAGGTGCAGTGCGAAGGACCAAAAGATGCAAAAATTAAGCTAAGAGATGTTGCAAAATCAGGGGAAATAGTCAACGAGGAAGACACAACTTACGGGGCAAGATATGAGGGACATGGCATGAACAGTTAAACAAAAAAAAAAAAACAAGAAAAAATCTTTCCCAAAGTCAAAGCCATCAAAATGCAGGCAAGCCATACGCCAGCAAGTGCAGACACATGCAGCAAAGCTTGCCAAAATTGATCCCCACCGAAGGCCAAAACAGAAAAGAAGGACCTACAAACACACTGGAACGGAGACTCCATCAAAGAATTGCAATTGGAGGAGAAAAAAAGGAAATTTGGGAAATCTACTTACTCTAAGAAAATGGCCCCGGATTATATGAGGTGAAGTGCGAAGGACCAAAAGATGCAAAAATTAAGCTAAGAGATGTTGCAAAATCAGGGGAAATAGTCAAGGAGGAAGACACAACTTACGGGGAGAGATATGAGGGACATGGCATGAACAGTTAAACAAAAAAAAAAAAACAAGAAAAAATCTTTCCCAAAGTCAAAGCCATCAAAATGCAGGCAGGCCATACGCCAGCAAGTGCAGACACATGCAGCAAAGCTTGCCAAAATTGATCCCCACTGAAGGCCAAAACCGAAAAGAAGGACCTACAAAGGCGGGGCTCCATGTGTGAGGGGCAGGGCTTCAGGCAGTGAGGGGCGGTGCTCTATGTGTGACGGAAGCGGCTCCATGTGTGTGGGGCAGGGCTCCAGCCAGTGATGGGCGGGGCTCCATGTGGGATGGGCAGGGCTCCATGAGTGAGGGAAGGGGTTCCATGCGTGAGGGGCGGGGTTCCGGGCTGTGAGGGGTGGGGATCCAGTCAGTGAGGGGTGGGGCTCTAGGCAGTGATTGCCGAGGCTCCATGTGTTAGGGTTAGGGCTGCAGCCAGAGAGGGGCAGGGCTCCATGTGTGAGGGAAAAGGCTCCATGTGTGTGGGGCAGGGCTCCAGCCAGTGATGGGCGGGGCTCCATGTGGGATGGGCAGGGCTCCATGCAGTGAGGGATAGGGCTCCATAGCTGAGGGGCGGGGCTTCAAATATGAAGGGCAAGGCCCCATGAGTGAAGGCCGGGGTTCCAGGCTTTCAGGGGTGGGGATCCAGTCAGTGAGGGGCGGGGCTCAGGGCAGTGATGGCCGGGGCTCTTTGTGTTAGTGGCAGGGCTCCAGCCAGAGAGGGGCAAGGCTCCATGTGTGAGGGAAAGGGCTCCATGTTTGTGGGGCAGGGCTCCAGCCAGTGATGGGCGGGGATCCATGAGGGATGGGCAGGGCTCCATGCAGTCAGGGGCAAGGCTCCATATTTGAGGGGCGGGGGCTCCAATTATGAAGGGCAAGGCCCCATGAGTGAGGCGCGGGGTTCCAGGGTTTCAGGGGTGGGGATCCAGTCAGTGCGGGGCGGGGCACTAGGCAGTCATGGCTGGGGCTCCCTGTGTGAGGGGCAGGGCTTCAGGCAGTGAGGGGCGGTGGATGGAGACAGCATCGGAAATATTGCACTAGGTAAAGTAAAAATGTAAATTTGGTAAATTTAGTGACTGTAAGAAAATGGCCCGGGATTATGTCAGGTGCAGTGCGAAGGACTAAATGATGCCAAAACAAAGCTCACAGTTATTTCAAAAGCAGCGGAAAAAGTCAAGGAGGAAAACACAACTTAGGGGGCAAGATATGAGGGACATGGCATGAATATTTAAAACAAGAATAAAGAAAAACAAGAAAAAATCATTCCCAATGTCAAAGCCTTCAAAATGCAGGCAGGCCATACACCAGCAACTGCAGGCACATGCAGCAAAACTTGCCAAATCTGATCCCCACTGAAGGCCAAAACAGAAAAAAAGGGCCTACAAACAGGCTGGAGCGGAGACAACATCAAAGGAATTGTAATTGGAGGAGAAAAAAGAAAATTTGGGAAATTTAGTGACTGTAAGAAAATGGCCCGGGATAATATCAGGTGCAGTGCGAAGGACCAAAAGATGCAAAAACTAAGCTCACAGATGTTGCAAAAGCAGGGGAAAAAGTCAAGGAGGAAGACACAACTTAGGTGGCAAGATATGAGGGACATGGCATGGACACTTCAGAAATCAACCAAAAAATGAAAATATCTTTCCCCAGTCAAAGCCACCAAAAGGCATGGCATGCCATCAAGGGATGGGAAATGCACCAATGATTCTTCGATTTGTCCCCATTGAAATCACAAGATTTCTTTTCCCTTCCCGAAAGGAAATGAAATTTCCTTTCGGGAAGGGAAAAGGAATCTTGTGAATCCCAAAAGAAAGGCTTACAAACACTCTGGAAAGGCGATAAGTTCAAATGAAATGCAATTGAAAAAAGCAGAAAATCAGTAATTTAAATGTCTTCAAAAAATAGGCTTTGAGGAAATCAGCTGCATTGCAAAGGACCAAAACATGCAAAAAATAGGCTCACAGATGTTGCAAAAGCAGGGGAAAAAGTCAAGGAGGAAGACACAACTTAGGGGGCAAGATATGAGGGACAAGGCATGGACACTTCACAAAACAACGAAAAAAAAAAATTTTTCCAAAGTCAAAGCCATCAAAATGCAGGCAGGCCATACACCAGCAAGTCCAGGCACATGCAGCAAAGCTTGCCAAAATTCATCCCCACTGAAGGCCCAAACAGAAAAGAAGGACCTACAAACTCACTGGAACCGAGACTCCATCAAAGGAATTGCAATTGGAGGAGAAAAAAAAGGAAATTTGGGAAATCTAGTTACTCTAAGAAAATGGCCCGGGATTATATGAGGTGCAGTGTGAAGGACCAAAAGATGCAAAAATTAAGCTAAGAGATGTTGCAAAATCAGGGGAAATAGTCAAGGAGGAAGACACAACTTACGGGGCAAGATATGACGGACATGGCATGAACAGTTAAACAAAAAAAAAAAAACAAGAAAAAATCTTTCCCAAAGTCAAAGCCATCAAAATGCAGGCAGGTCATACGCCAGCAAGTGCAGACACATGCAGCAAAGCTTGCCAAAATTGATCCCCACTGAAGGCCAAAACCGAAAAGAAGGACCTACAAAGGCGGGGCTCCATGTGTGAGGGGCAGGGCTTCAGGCAGTGAGGGGCGGTGCTCTATGTGTGACGGAAGCTGCTCCATGTGTGTGGGGCAGGGCTCCAGCCAGTGATGGGCTGGGCTCCATGTGGGATGGGCAGGGCTCCATGAGTGAGGGAAGGGGTTCCATGCGTGAGGGGCGGGGTTCCGGGCTGTGAGGGGTGGGGATCCAGTCAGTGAGGGGTGGGGCTCTAGGCAGTGATTGCCGAGGCTCCATGTGTTAGGGTTAGGGCTGCAGCCAGAGAGGGGCAGGGCTCCATGTGTGAGGGAAAAGGCTCCATGTGTGTGGGGCAGGGCTCCAGCCAGTGATGGGCGGGGCTCCATGTGGGATGGGCAGGGCTCCATGCAGTGAGGGATAGGGCTCCATAGTTGAGGGGCGGGGCTTCAAATATGAAGGGGAAGGCCCCATGAGTGAAGGCCGGGGTTCCAGGCTTTCAGGGGTGGGGATCCAGTCAGTGAGGGGCGGGGCTCAGGGCAGTGATGGCCGGGGCTCTTTGTGTTAGTGGCAGGGCTCCAGCCAGAGAGGGGCAAGGCTCCATGTGTGAGGGAAAGGGCTCCATGTTTGTGGGGCAGGGCTCCAGCCAGTGATGGGCGGGGATCCATGAGGGATGGGCAGGGCTCCATGCAGTCAGGGGCAAGGCTCCATATTTGCGGGGCGGGGCTCCAATTATGAAGGGCAAGGCCCCATGAGTGAGGCGCGGGGTTCCAGGCTTTCAGGGGTGGGGATCCAGTCAGTGCGGGGCGGGGCACTAGGCAGTCATGGCTGGGGCTCCCTGTGTGAGGGGCAGGGCTTCAGGCAGTGAGGGGCGGTGGATGGAGACAGCATGGGAAATATTGCATTAGGAAAAGTAAAAATGTAAATTTGGTAAATTTAGTGACTGTAAGAAAATGGCCGGGGATTATGTCAGGTGCAGTGCGAAGGACTAAATGATGCCAAAACAAAGCTCACAGATATTTCAAAAGCAGCGGAAAAAGTCAAGGAGGAAAACACAACTTAGGGGGCAAGATATGAGGGACATGGCATGAATATTTAAAACAAGAAAAAAGAAAAACAAGAAAAAATCGTTCCCAAAGCCAAAGCCTTCAAAATGCAGGCAGGCCATACGCCAGCAAGTGCAGGCACATGCAGCAAAGCTTGCCAAATCTGATCCCCACTGAAGGCCAAAACAGAAAAAAAGGGCCTACAAACAGGCTGGAGCAGAGACACCACCAAAGGAATTGTAATTGGAGGAGAAAAAAAGAAAATCTGGGAAATTTAGTGACTGTAAGAAAATGGCCCGGGATAATATCAGGTGCAGTGCGAAGGACGAAAAGATGCAAAAATTAAGATCACAGATGTTGCAAAAGCAGGGGAAATAGTCAAGGAGGAAGACACAACTTAGGTGGCAAGATATGAGGACATGGCATGGACACTTCAGAAATCAACCAAAAAATGAAAATATCTTTCCCCCAGTCAAAGCCACCAAAAGGCATGGCATGCCATCAAGGGCAGGGAAATGCACCAATGATTCTTCGATTTGTCCCCATTGAAATCACAAGATTTCTTTTCCCTTCCCGAAAGGAAATGAAATTTCCTTTCGGGAAGGGAAAAGGAATCTTGTGAATCGCAAAAGAAAGGCTTGCAAACACTCTGGAAAGGAGATAAGTTCAAATGAAATGCAATTGAAAAATCAGAAAATCGGGAATTTTAATGTCTTCAAAAAATAGGCTGTGAGGAAATCAGCTGCATTGCAAAGGACAAAAACATGCAAAAAATAGGCTCACAGATGTTGCAAAAGCAGGGGAAAAAGTCAAGGAGGAAGACACAACTTAGGGGGCAAGATATGAGGGACATGGCATGAACAAGATATGAGGGACATGGCATGAACTGTTAAACAAAAAAAAAAAAACAAGAAAAAATCTTTCCCAAAGTCAAAGCCATCAAAATGCAGGCAGGCCATACGCCAGCAAGTGCAGACACATGCAGCAAAGCTTGCCAAAATTGATCCCCACTGAAGGCCAAAACCGAAAAGAAGGACCTACAAAGGCGGGGCTCCATGTGTGAGGGGCAGGGCTTCAGGCAGTGAGGGGCGGTGCTCTATGTGTGACGGAAGCGGCTCCATGTGTGTGGGGCAGGGCTCCAGCCAGTGATGGGCGGGGCTCCATGTGGGATGGGCAGGGCTCCATGAGTGAGGGAAGGGGTTCCATGCGTGAGGGGCGGGGTTCCGGGCTGTGAGGGGTGGGGATCCAGTCAGTGAGGGGTGGGGCTCTAGGCAGTGATTGCCGAGGCTCCATGTGTTAGGGTTAGGGCTGCAGCCAGAGAGGGGCAGGGCTCCATGTGTGAGGGAAAAGGCTCCATGTGTGTGGGGCAGAGCTCCATGCAGTGAGGGATAGGGCTCCATAGTTGAGGGGCGGGGCTTCAAATATGAAGGGCAAGGCCCCATGAGTGAAGGCCAGGGTTCCAGGCTTTCAGGGGTGGGGATCCAGTCAGTGAGGGGCGGTGCTCAGGGCAGTGATGGCCGGGGCTCTTTGTGTTAGTGGCAGGGCTCCAGCCAGAGAGGGGCAAGGCTCCATGTGTGAGGGAAAGGGCTCCATGTGTGTGGGGCAGGGCTCCAGCCAGTGATTGGCGGGGATCCATGAGGGATGGGCAGGGCTCCATGCAGTCAGGGGCAAGGCTCCATATTTGAGGGGCGGGGCTCCAATTATGAAGGGCAAGGCCCCATGAGTGAGGCGCGGGGTTCCAGGCTTTCAGGGGTGGGGATCCAGTCAGTGCGGGGCGGGGCACTAGGCAGTCATGGCTGGGGCTCCCTGTGTGAGGGGCAGGGCTTCAGGCAGTGAGGGGCGGTGGATGGAGACAGCATCGGAAATATTGCGTGAGGAAAAGTAAAAATGTAAATTTGGTAAATTTAGTGACTGTAAGAAAATGGCCCGGGATTATGTCAGGTGCAGTGCGAAGGACTAAATGATGCCAAAACAAAGCTCACAGATATTTCAAAAGCGGCGGAAAAAGTCAAGGAGGAAAACACAACTTAGGGGCAAGATATGAGGGAATGGCATGAATATTTAAAACAAGAAAAAGGAAAAACAAGAAAAAAATCGTTCCCAAAGTCAAAGCCTTCAAAATGCAGGCAGGCCATACGCCAGCAAGTGCAGGCACATGCAGCAAAGCTTGCCAAATCTGATCCCCACTGAAGGCCAAAACAGAAAATAAGGGCCTACAAACAGGCTGGAGTGAAGACACCACCAAAGGAATTGTAATTGGAGGAGAAAAAAAGAAAATTTGGGAAATTTAGTGACTCTAAGAAAATGGCCCAGGATAATATCAGGTGCAGTGCGAAGGACCAAAAGATGCAAAAACTAAGCTCACAGATGTTGCAAAAGCAGGGGAAAAAGTCAAGGAGGAAGACACAACTTAGGTGGCAAGATATGAGGACATGGCATGGACACTTCAGAAATCAACCAAAAAATGAAAAAATCTTTCCCAAAATCAAAGCCACCAAAAGGCATGGCATGCCATCAAGGGCAGGGAAATGCACCAATGATTCTTCAATTCGTCCCCATTGAAATCACAAGATTTCTTTTCCCTTCCCGAAAGGAAATGAAATTTCCTTTTGGGAAGGGAAAAGGAATCTTGTGAATCCCAAAAGAAAGGCTTGCAAACACTCTGGAAAGGCGATAAGTTCAAATGAAATGCAATTGAAAAAAGCAGAAAATCAGTAATTTTAATGTCTTCAAAAAATAGGCTGTGAGGAAATCAGCTGCATTGCAAAGGACCAAAAGATGCAAAAAATAGGCTCACAGATGTTGCAAAAGCAGGGGAAAAAGCCAAGGAGGAAGACACAACTTAGGGGGCAAGATATGAGGGAAAAGGCATGGACACTTCACAAAACAACGAAAAAAAAAAATTTTCCAAAGTCAAAGCCATCAAAATGCAGGCAGGCCATACACCAGCAAGTCCAGGCACATGCAGCAAAGCTTGCCAAAATTCATCCCCACTGAAGGCCCAAACAGAAAAGAAGGACCTACAAACTCACTGGAACGGAGACTCCATAAAGGAATTGTAATTGGAGGAGAAAAAAAGGAAATTTGGGAAATCTAGTTGCTCTAAGGGAATGGCCCGGGATTATATGAGGTGCAGTGCGAAGGACCAAAAGATGCAAAAATTAAGCTAAGAGATGTTGCAAAATCAGGGGAAATAGTCAAGGAGGAAGACACAACTTAGGGGCCAATATATGAGTGACATGGCATGAACAGTTAAACAAAAAAAAAAAAAACAAGAAAAAATCTTTCCCAAAGTCAAAGCCATCAAAATGCAGGCAGGCCATACGCCAGCAAGTGCAGACACATGCAGCAAAGCTTGCCAAAATTGATCCCCACTGAAGGCCAAAACCGAAAAGAAGGACCTACAAACGCGGGGCTCCATGTGTGAGGGGCAGGGCTTCAGGCAGTGAGGGGCGGTGCTCTATGTGTGACGGAAGCGGCTCCATGTGTGTGGGGCAGGGCTCCAGCCAGTGATGGGCGGGGCTCCATGTGGGATGGGCAGGGCTCCATGCAGTGAGGGAAGGGGTTCCATGCGTGAGGGGCGGGGTTCCGGGCTGTGAGGGGTGGGGATCCAATCAGTGAGGGGTGGGGCTCTAGGCAGTGATTGCCGAGGCTCCATGTGTTAGGGTTAGGGCTGCAGCCAGAGAGGGGCAGGGCTCCATGTGTGAGGGAAAAGGCTCCATGTGTGTGGGGCAGGGCTCCAGCCAGTGATGGGCGGGGCTCCATGTGGGATGGGCAGGGCTCCATGCAGTGAGGGATAGGGCTCCATAGTTGAGGGGCGGGGCTTCAAATATGAAGGGCAAGGCCCCATGAGTGAAGGCGCGGGGTTCCAGGCTTTCAGGGGTGGGGATCCAGTCAGTGAGGGGCGGGGCTCAGGGCAGTGATGGCCGGGGCTCTTTGTGTTAGTGGCAGGGCTCCAGCCAGAGAGGGGCAAGGCTCCATGTGTGAGGGAAAGGGCTCCATGTTTGTGGGGCAGGGCTCCAGCCAGTGATGGGCGGGAATCCATGAGGGATGGGCAGGGCTCCATGCAGTCAGGGGCAAGGCTCCATATTTGAGGGGCAGGGCTCCAATTATGAAGGGCAAGGCCCCATGAGTGAGGCGCGGGGTTCCAGGGTTTCAGGGGTGGGGATCCAGTCAGTGCGGGGCGGGGCACTAGGCAGTCATGGCTGGGGCTCCCTGTGTGAGGGGCAGGGCTTCAGGCAGTGAGGGGCGGTGGATGGAGACAGCATCGGAAATATTTCACTAGGAAAAATAAAAATGTAAATTTGGTAAATTTAGTGACTGTAAGAAAATGGCCCGGGATTATATCAGGTGCAGTGCGAAGGACTAAATGATGCCAAAACAAAGCTCACAGATATTTCAAAAGCAGCGGGAAAAGTCAAGGAGGAAAACACAACTTAGGGGGCAAGATATGAGGGACATGGCATGAATATTTAAAACAAGAAAAAAGAAAAACAAGAAAAAATCGTTCCCAAAGTCAAAGCCTTCAAAATGCAGGCAGGCCATACGCCAGCAAGTGCAGGCACATGCAGCAAAGCTTGCCAAATCTGATCCCCACTGAAGGCCAAAACAGAAAAGAAGGGCCTACAAACAGGCTGGAGCGGAGACACCATCAAAGGAATTGTAATTGGAGGAGAAAAAAAGAAAATTTGGGAAATTTAGTGACTGTAAGAAAATGGCCCGGGATAATATCAGGTGCAGTGCGAAGGACCAAAAGATGCAAAAACTAAGCTCACAGATGTTGCAAAAGCAGGGGAAAAAGTCAAGGAGGAAGACACAACTTAGGGGGCAAGATATGAGGACATGGCATGGACACTTCAGAAATCAACCAAAAAATGAAAAAAATCTTTCCCCAAGTCAAAGCCACCAAAAGGCATGGCATGCCATCAAGGGCAGGGAAATGCACCAATGATTCTTCGATTTGTCCCCATTGAAATCACAAGATTTCTTTTCCCTTCCCGAAAGGAAATGAAATTTCCTTTGGGGAAGGGAAAAGGAATCTTGTGAATCCCAAAAGAAAGGCTTGCAAACACTCTGGAAAGGAGATAAGTTCAAATGAAATGCAATTGAAAAAAGCAGAAAATCAGTAATTTTAATGTCTTCAAAAAATAGGCTGTGAGGAAATCAGCTGCATTGCAAAGGACCAAAACATGCAAAAAATAGGCTCACAGATGTTGCAAAAGCAGGGGAAAAAGTCAAGGAGGAAGACACAACTTAGGGGGCAAGATATGAGGGACATGGCATGGACACTTCACAAAACAACGAAAAAAAAAAATTTTTCCAAAGTCAAAGCCATCAAAATGCAGGCAGGCCATACACCAGCAAGTCCAGGCACATGCAGCAAAGCTTGCCAAAATTCATCCCCACTGAAGGCCCAAACAGAAAAGAAGGACCTACAAACTCACTGGAACCGAGACTCCATCAAAGGAATTGCAATTGGAGGAGAAAAAAAAGGAAATTTGGGAAATCTAGTTACTCTAAGAAAATGGCCCGGGATTATATGAGGTGCAGAGCGAAGGACCAAAAGATGCAAAAATTAAGCTAAGAGATGTTGCAAAATCAGGGGAAATAGTCAAGGAGGAAGACACAACTTACGGGGCAAGATATGAGGGACATGGCATGAACAGTTAAACAAAAAAAAAAAAACAAGAAAAAATCTTTCCCAAAGTCAAAGCCATCAAAATGCAGGCAAGCCATACGCCAGCAAGTGCAGACACATGCAGCAAAGCTTGCCAAAATTGATCCCCACTGAAGGCCAAAACCGAAAAGAAGGACCTACAAAGGCGGGGCTCCATGTGTGAGGGGCAGGGCTTCAGGCAGTGAGGGGCGGTGCTCTATGTGTGACGGAAGCGGCTCCATGTGTGTGGGGCAGGGCTCCAGCCAGTGATGGGCGGGGCTCCATGTGGGATGGGCAGGGCTCCATGAGTGAGGGAAGGGGTTCCATGCGTGAGGGGCGGGGTTCCGGGCTGTGAGGGGTGGGGATCCAGTCAGTGAGGGGTGGGGCTCTAGGCAGTGATTGCCGAGGCTCCATGTGTTAGGGTTAGGGCTGCAGCCAGAGAGGGGCAGGGCTCCATGTGTGAGGGAAAAGGCTCCATGTGTGTGGGGCAGGGCTCCAGCCAGTGATGGGCGGGGCTCCATGTGGGATGGGCAGGGCTCCATGCAGTGAGGGATAGGGCTCCATAGTTGAGGGGCGGGGCTTCAAATATGAAGGGCAAGGCCCCATGAGTGAAGGCCGGGGTTCCAGGCTTTCAGGGGTGGGGATCCAGTCAGTGAGGGGTGGGGCTCAGGGCATTGATGGCTGGGGCTCTTTGTGTTAGTGGCAGGGCTCCAGCCAGAGAGGGGCAAGGCTCCATGTGTGAGGGAAAGGGCTCCATGTTTGTGGGGCAGGGCTCCAGCCAGTGATGGGCGGGGATCCATGAGGGATGGGCAGGGCTCCATGCAGTCAGGGGCAAGGCTCCATATTTGAGGGGCGGGGGCTCCAATTATGAAGGGCAAGGCCCCATGAGTGAGGCGCGGGGTTCCAGGCTTTCAGGGGTGGGGATCCAGTCAGTGCGGGGCGGGGCACTAGGCAGTCATGGCTGGGGCTCCCTGTGTGAGGGGCAGGGCTTCAGGCAGTGAGGGGCGGTGGATGGAGACAGCATCGGAAATATTGCATTAGGAAAAGTAAAAATGTAAATTTGGTAAATTTAGTGACTGTAAGAAAATGGCCCCGGATAATGTCAGGTGCAGTGCGAAGGATTAAATGATGCCAAAACAAAGCTCACAGATATTTCAAAAGCAGCGGAAAAAGTCAAGGAGGAAAACACAACTTAGGGGGCAAGATATGAGGGACATGGCATGAATATTTAAAACAAGAAAAAAGAAAAACAAGAAAAAATCGTTCCCAAAGTCAAAGCCTTCAAAATGCAGGCAGGCCATACGCCAGCAAGTGCAGGCACATGCAGCAAAGCTTGCCAAATCTGATCCCCACTGAAGGCCAAAACAGAAAAGAAGGGCCTACAAACAGGCTGGAGCGGAGACACCATCAAAGGAATTGTAATTGGAGGAGAAAAAAAGAAAATTTGGGAAATTTAGTGACTGTAAGAAAATGGCCCAGGATAATATCAGGTGCAGTGCGAAGGACCAAAAGATGCAAAAACTAAGCTCACAGATGTTGCAAAAGCAGGGGAAAAAGTCAAGGAGGAAGACACAACTTAGGTGGCAAGATAAGAGGACATGGCATGGACACTTCAGAAATCAACCAAAAAATGAAAAAAATCTTTCCCCAAGTCAAAGCCACCAAAAGGCATGGCATGCCATCAAGGGCAGGGAAATGCACCAATGATTCTTCGATTCGTCCCCATTGAAATCACAAGATTTCTTTTCCCTTCCCGAAAGGAAATGAAATTTCCTTTCGGGAAGGGAAAAGGAATCTTGTGAATCCCAAAAGAAAGGCTTGCAAACACTCTGGAAAGGAGATAAGTTCAAATGAAATGCAATTGAAAAAAGCAGAAAATCAGTAATTTTAATGTCTTCAAAAAATAGGCTGTGAGGAAATCAGCTGCATTGCAAAGGACCAAAAGATGCAAAAAATAGGCTCACAGATGTTGCAAAAGCAGGGGAAAAAGTCAAGGAGGAAGACACAACTTAGGGGGCAAGATATGAGGGACATGGCATGGACACTTCACAAAACAACGAAAAAAAAACATTTTTTCCAAAGTCAAAGCCATCAAAATGCAGGCAGGCCATACACCAGCAAGTCCAGGCACATGCAGCAAAGCTTGCCAAAATTGATCCCCACTGAAGGCCCAAACAGAAAAGAAGGACCTACAAACACACTGGAACGGAGACTCCATCAAAGGAATTGCAATTGGAGGAGAAAAAAAGGAAATTTGGGAAATCTAGTTACTCTAAGAAAATGGCCCGGGATTATATGAGGTGCAGTGCGAAGGACCAAAAGATGCAAAAATTAAGCTAAGAGATGTTGCAAAATCAGGGGAAATAGTCAAGGAGGAAGACACAACTTACGGGGCAAACTATGAGGGACATGGCATGAACAGTCAAACAAAAAAAAAAAAACAAGAAAAAATCTTTCCCAAAGTCAAAGCCATCAAAATGCAGGCAGGCCATACGCCAGCAAGTGCAGACACATGCAGCAAAGCTTGCCAAAACTGATCCCCACTGAAGGCCAAAACCGAAAAGAAGGACCTACAAAGGCGGGGCTCCATGTGTGAGGGGCAGGGCTTCAGGCAGTGAGGGGCGGTGCTCTATGTGTGACGGAAGCGGCTCCATGTGTGTGGGGCAGGGCTCCAGCCAGTGATGGGCGGGGATCCATGAGGGATGGGCAGGGCTCCATGAGTGAGGGAAGGGGTTCCATGCGTGAGGGGCGGGGTTCCGGGCTGTGAGGGGTGGGGATCCAGTCAGTGAGGGGTGGGGCTCTAGGCAGTGATTGCCGAGGCTCCATGTGTTAGGGTTAGGGCTGCAGCCAGAGAGGGGCAGGGCTCCATGTGTGAGGGAAAAGGCTCCATGTGTGTGGGGCAGGGCTCCAGCCAGTGATGGGCGGGGCTCCATGTGGGATGGGCAGGGCTCCATGCAGTGAGGGATAGGGCTCCATAGTTGAGGGGCGGGGCTTCAAATATGAAGGGCAAGGCCCCATGAGTGAAGGCCGGGGTTCCAGGCTTTCAGGGGTGGGGATCCAGTCAGTGAGGGGCGGGGCTCAGGGCAGTGATGGCCGGGGCTCTTTGTGTTAGTGGCAGGGCTCCAGCCAGAGAGGGGCAAGGCTCCATGTGTGAGGGAAAGGGCTCCATGTTTGTGGGGCAGGGCTCCAGCCAGTGATGGGCGGGGATCCATGAGGGATGGGCAGGGCTCCATGCAGTCAGGGGCAAGGCTCCATATTTGGGGGGCGGGGCTCCAATTATGAAGGGCAAGGCCCCATGAGTGAGGCGCAGGGTTCCAGGCTTTCAGGGGTGGGGATCCAGTCAGTGCGGGGCGGGGCGCTAGGCAGTCATGGCTGGGGCTCCCTGTGTGAGGGGCAGGGCTTCAGGCAGTGAGGGGCGGTGGATGGAGACAGCATGGGAAATATTGCATTAGGAAAAGTAA
This sequence comes from Artemisiospiza belli, assembly GCA_021963965.1. NCBI lineage: Eukaryota > Metazoa > Chordata > Aves > Passeriformes > Passerellidae > Artemisiospiza > Artemisiospiza belli. Next base: position 72,352 of record JAKDEW010000444.1, read on the forward strand.
AAATGTAAATTTGGTAAATTTAGTGACTGTAAGAAAATGGCCCGGGATTATGTCAGGTGCAGTGCGAAGGACTAAATGATGCCAAAACAAAGCTCACAGATATTTCAAAAGCAGCGGAAAAAGTCAAGGAGGAAAACACAACTTAGGTGGCAAGATATGAGGGTCATGGCATGAATATTTAAAACAAGAAAAAAGAAAAACAAGAAAAAATCGTTCCCAAAGTCAAAGCCTTCAAAATGCAGGCAGGCCATACGCCAGCAAGTGCAGGCACATGCAGCAAAGCTTGCCAAATCTGATCCCCACTGAAGGCCAAAACAGAAAAGAAGGGCCTACAAACAGGCTGGAGCGGAGACACCATCAAAGGAATTGTAATTGGAGGAGAAAATTTGGGAAATTTAGTGACTGTAAGAAAATGGCCCGGGATAATATCAGGTGCAGTGCGAAGGACCAAAAGATGCAAAAACTAAGCTCAGAGATGTTGCAAAAGCAGGGGAAAAAGTCAAGGAGGAAGACACAACTTAGGTGGCAAGATAAGAGGACATGGCATGGACACTTCAGAAATCAACCAAAAAATGAAAAAAATCTTTCCCCAAGTCAAAGCCACCAAAAGGCATGGCATGCCATCAAGGGCAGGGAAATGCACCAATGATTCTTCGATTCGTCCCCATTGAAATCACAAGATTTCTTTTCCCTTCCCGAAAGGAAATGAAATTTCCTTTCGGGAAGGGAAAAGGAATCTTGTGAATCCCAAAAGAAAGGCTTGCAAACACTCTGGAAAGGAGATAAGTTAAAATGAAATGCAATTGAAAAAAGCAGAAAATCAGTAATTTTAATGTCTTCAAAAAATAGGCTGTGAGGAAATCAGCTGCATTGCAAAGGACCAAAAGATGCAAAAAATAGGCTCACAGATGTTGCAAAAGCAGGGGAAAAAGTCAAGGAGGAAGACACAACTTAGGGGGCAAGATATGAGGGACATGGCATGGACACTTCACAAAACAACGAAAAAAAAACATTTTTTCCAAAGTCAAAGCCATCAAAATGCAGGCAGGCCATACACCAGCAAGTCCAGGCACATGCAGCAAAGCTTGCCAAAATTGATCCCCACTGAAGGCCAAAACAGAAAAGAAGGACCTACAAACACGCTGGAATGGAGACAACATCAAAGGAATTGCAATTGCAGGAGTAAAACGAAAATTTGGGAAATTTAGTGACTCTAAGAAAATGGCCCGGGATTATATGAGGTGCAGTGCGAAGGACCAAAAGATGCAAAAATTAAGCTAAGAGATGTTGCAAAATCAGGGGAAATAGTCAAGGAGGAAGACACAACTTATGGGGCAAGATATGAGGGACATGGCATGAACAGTTAAACAAAAAAAAAAAAACAAGAAAAAATCTTTCCCAAAGTCAAAGCCATCAAAATGCAGGCAGGCCATACGCCAGCAAGTGCAGACACATGCAGCAAAGCTTGCCAAAATTGATCCCCACTGAAGGCCAAAACCGAAAAGAAGGACCTACAAAGGCGGGGCTCCATGTGTGAGGGGCAGGGCTTCAGGCAGTGAGGGGCGTTGCTCTATGTGTGACGGAAGCGGCTCCATGTGTGTGGGGCAGGGCTCCAGCCAGTGATGGGCGGGGCTCCATGTGGGATGGGCAGGGCTCCATGAGTGAGGGAAGGGGTTCCATGCGTGAGGGGCGGGATTCTGGGCTGTGAGGGGTGGGGATCCAGTCAGTGAGGGGTGGGGCTCTAGGCAGTGATTGCCGAGGCTCCATGTGTTAGGGTTAGGGCTGCAGCCAGAGAGGGGCAGGGCTCCATGTGTGAGGGAAAAGGCTCCATGTGTGTGGGGCAGGGCTCCAGCCAGTGATGGGCGGGGCTCCATGTGGGATGGGCAGGGCTCCATGCAGTGAGGGATAGGGCTCCATAGTTGAGGGGCGGGGCTTCAAATATGAAGGGCAAGGCCCCATGAGTGAAGGCCGGGGTTCCAGGCTTTCAGGGGTGGGGATCCAGTCAGTGAGGGGCGGGGCTCAGGGCAGTGATGGCCGGGGCTCTTTGTGTTAGTGGCAGGGCTCCAGCCAGAGAGGGGCAAGGCTCCATGTGTGAGGGAAAGGGCTCCATGTTTGTGGGGCAGGGCTCCAGCCAGTGATGGGCGGGGATCCATGAGGGATGGGCAGGGCTCCATGCAGTCAGGGGCAAGGCTCCATATTTGAGGGGCGGGGCTCCAATTATGAAGGGCAAGGCCCCATGAGTGAGGCGCGGGGTTCCAGGCTTTCAGGGGTGGGGATCCAGTCAGTGCGGGGCGGGGCACTAGGCAGTCATGGCTGGGGCTCCCTGTGTGAGGGGCAGGGCTTCAGGCAGTGAGGGGCGGTGGATGGAGACAGCATCGGAAATATTGCATTAGGAAAAGTAAAAATGTAAATTTGGTAAATTTAGTGACTGTAAGAAAATGGCCCGGGATTATGTCAGGTGCACTGCGAAGGACTAAATGATGCCAAAACAAAGCTCACAGATATTTCAAAAGCAGCGGAAAAAGTCAAGGAGGAAAACACAACTTAGGGGGCAAGATATGAGGGACATGGCATGAATATTTAAAACAAGAAAAAAGAAAAACAAGAAAAAATCTTTCCCAAAGTCAAAGCCATCAAAATGCAGGCAGGCCATACGCCAGCAAGTGCAGACACATGCAGCAAAGCTTGCCAAAATTGATCCCCACTGAAGGCCAAAACCGAAAAGAAGGACCTACAAAGGCGGGGCTCCATGTGTGAGGGGCAGGGCTTCAGGCAGTGAGGGGCGTTGCTCTATGTGTGACGGAAGCGGCTCCATGTGTGTGGGGCAGGGCTCCAGCCAGTGATGGGCGGGGCTCCATGTGGGATGGGCAGGGCTCCATGAGTGAGGGAAGGGGTTCCATGCTTGAGGGGCGGGGTTCCGGGCTGTGAGGGGTGGGGATCCAGTCAGTGAGGGGTGGGGCTCTAGGCAGTGATTGCCGAGGCTCCATGTGTTAGGGTTAGGGCTGCAGCCAGAGAGGGGCAGGGCTCCATGTGTGAGGGAAAAGGCTCCATGTGTGTGGGGCAGGGCTCCAGCCAGTGATGGGCGGGGCTCCATGTGGGATGGGCAGGGCTCCATGCAGTGAGGGATAGGGCTCCATAGTTGAGGGGCAGGGCTTCAAATATGAAGGGCAAGGCCCCATGAGTGAAGGCCGGGGTTCCAGGCTTTCAGGGGTGGGGATCCAGTCAGTGAGGGGCGGGGCTCAGGGCAGTGATGGCCGGGGCTCTTTGTGTTAGTGGCAGGGCTCCAGCCAGAGAGGGGCAAGGCTCCATGTGTGAGGGAAAGGGCTCCATGTTTGTGGGGCAGGGCTCCAGCCAGTGATGGGCGGGGATCCATGAGGGATGGGCAGGGCTCCATGCAGTCAGGGGCAAGGTTCCATATTTGAGGGGCGGGGCTCCAATTATGAAGGGCAAGGCCCCATGAGTGAGGCGTGAGTTTCCAGGCTTTCAGGGGTGGGGATCCAGTCAGTGCGGGGTGGGGCACTAGGCAGTCCTGGCTGGGGCTCCCTGTGTGAGGGGCAGGGCTTCAGGCAGTGAGGGGCGGTGGATGGAGACAGCATGGGAAATATTGCATTAGGAAAAGTAAAAATGTAAATTTGGTAAATTTAGTGACTGTAAGAAAATGGCCCGGGATTATGTCAGGTGCAGTGCGAAGGACTAAATGATGCCAAAACAAAGCTCACAGATATTTCAAAAGCAGCGGAAAAAGTCAAGGAGGAAAACACAACTTAGGGGGCAAGATATGAGGGACATGGCATGAATATTTAAAACAAGAAAAAGAAAAACAAGAAAAAATCGTTCCCAAAGTCAAAGCCTTCAAAATGCAGGCAGGCCATACGCCAGCAAGGGCAGGCACATGCAGCAAAGCTTGCCAAATCTGATCCCCACTGAAGGCCAAAACAGAAAATAAGGGCCTACAAACAGGCTGGAGCGGAGACACCATCAAAGGAATTGTAATTGGAGGAGAAAAAAAGAAAATTTGGGAAATTTAGTGACTGTAACAAAATGGCCCGGGATAATATCAGGTGCAGTGCGAAGGACCAAAAGATGCAAAAACTAAGCTCAGAGATGTTGCAAAAGCAGGGGAAAAAGTCAAGGAGGAAGACACAACTTAGGTGGCACGATATGAGGACATGGCATGGACACTTCAGAAATCAACCAAAAAATGAAAAAAATCTTTCCCCAAGTCAAAGCCACCAAAAGGCATGGCATGCCATCAAGGGCAGGGAAATGCACCAATGATTCTTCCATTCGTCCCCATTGAAATCACAAGATTTCTTTTCCCTTCCCGAAAGAAATGAAATTTCCTTTTGGGAAGGGAAAAGGAATCTTGTGAATCCAAAAAAAAAGGCTTGCAAACACTCTGGAAAGGAGATAAGTTCAAATGAAATGCAATTGAAAAAAGCAGAAAATCAGTAATTTTAATGTCTTCAAAAAACAGGCTGTGAGGAAATCAGCTGCATTGCAAAGGACCAAAAGATGCAAAAAATAGGCTCACAGATGTTGCAAAAGCAGGGGAAAAAGTCAAGGAGGAAGACACAACTTAGGGGGCAAGATATGAGGGACATGGCATGGACACTTCACAAAACAACGAAAAAAAAAATTTTTCCAAAGTCAAAGCCATCAAAATGCAGGCAGGCCGTACACCAGCAAGTCCAGGCACATGCAGCAAAGCTTGCCAAAATTCATCCCCACTGAAGGCCCAAACAGAAAAGAAGGACCTACAAACACACTGGAACGGAGACTCCATCAAAGGAATTGCAATTGGAGGAGAAAAAAAGGAAATTTGGGAAATCTAGTTACTCTAAGAAAATGGCCCGGGATTATATGAGGTGCAGTGCGAAGGACCAAAAGATGCAAAAATTAAGCTAACAGATGTTGCAAAATCAGGGGAAATAGTCAAGGAGGAAGACACAACTTACGGGGCAAGATATGAGGGAAATGGCATGAACAGTTAAACAAAAAAAAAAAAAAAACAAGAAAAAATCTTACCCAAAGTCAAAGCCATCAAAATGCAGGCAGGCCATACGCCAGCAAGTGCAGACACATGCAGCAAAGCTTGCCAAAATTGATCCCCACTGAAGGCCAAAAGCGAAAAGAAGGACCTACAAACGCGGGGCTCCATGTGTGAAGGGCAGGGCTTCAGGCAGTGAGGGGCGGTGCTCTATGTGTGACGGAAGTGGCTCCATGTGTGTGGGGCAGGGCTCCAGCCAGTGATGGGCGGGGCTCCATGTGGGATGGGCAGGGCTCCATGAGTGAGGGAAGGGGTTCCATGCGTGAGGGGCGGGGTTCCGGGCTGTGAGGGGTGGGGATCCAGTCAGTGAGGGGTGGGGCTCTAGGCAGTGATTGCCGAGGCTCCATGTGTTAGGGTTAGGGCTGCAGCCAGAGAGGGGCAGGGCTCCATGTGTGAGGGAAAAGGCTCCATGTGTGTGGGGCAGGGCTCCAGCCAGTGATGGGCGGGGCTCCATGTGGGATGGGCAGGGCTCCATGCAGTGAGGGATAGGGCTCCATAGTTGAGGGGCGGGGCTTCAAATATGAAGGGCAAGGCCCCATGAGTGAAGGCCGGGGTTCCAGGCTTTCAGGGGTGGGGATCCAGTCAGTGAGGGGCGGGGCTCAGGGCAGTGATGGCCGGGGCTCTTTGTGTTAGTGGCAGGGCTCCAGCCAGAGAGGGGCAAGGCTCCATGTGTGAGGGAAAGGGCTCCATGTTTGTGGGGCAGGGCTCCAGCCAGTGATGGGCGGGGATCCATGAGGGATGGGCAGGGCTCCATGCAGTCAGGGGCAAGGCTCCATATTTGAGGGGCGGGGCTCCAATTATGAAGGGCAAGGCCCCATGAGTGAAGGCCTGGGTTCCAGGCTTTCAGGGGTGGGGATCCAGTCAGTGCGGGGTGGGGCACTAGGCAGTCCTGGCTGGGGCTCCCTGTGTAAGGGGCAGGGCTTCAGGCAGTGAGGGGCGGTGGATGGAGACAGCATGGGAAATATTGCATTAGGAAAAGTAAAAATGTAAATTTGGTAAATTTAGTGACTGTAAGAAAATGGCCCGGGATTATGTCAGGTGCAGTGCGAAGGACTAAATGATGCCAAAACAAAGCTCACAGATATTTCAAAAGCAGCGGAAAAAGTCAAGGAGGAAAACACAACTTAGGTGGCAAGATATGAGGGACATGGCATGAATATTTAAAACAAGAAAAAAGAAAAACAAGAAAAAATCGTTCCCAAAGTCAAAGCCTTCAAAATGCAGGCAGGCCATACGCCAGCAAGTGCAGGCACATGCAGCAAAGCTTGCCAAATCTGATCCCCACTGAAGGCCAAAACAGAAAATAAGGGCCTACAAACAGGCTGGAGCGGAGACACCATCAAAGGAATTGTATTTGGAGGAGAAAAAAAGAAAATTTGGGAAATTTAGTGACTCTAAGAAAATGGCCCGGCATAATATCAGGTGCAGTGCGAAGGAACAAAAGATGCAAAACTAAGCTCAGAGATGTTGCAAAAGCAGGGGAAAAAGTCAAGGAGGAAGACACAACTTAGGTGGCACGATATGAGGACATGGCATGGACACTTCAGAAATCAACCAAAAAATGAAAAAAATCTTTCCCCAAGTCAAAGCCACCAAAAGGCATGGCATGCCATCAAGGGCAGGGAAATGCACCAATGACTCTTCGATTCGTCCCCATTGAAATCACAAGATTTCTTTTCCCTTCCCGAAAGGAAATGAAATTTCCTTTCGGGAAGGGAAAAGGAATCTTGTGAATCCCAAAAGAAAGGCTTGCAAACACTCTGGAAAGGAGATAAGTTCAAATGAAATGCAATTGAAAAAAGCAGAAAATCAGTAATTTTAATGTCTTCAAAAAATAGGCTGTGAGGAAATCAGCTGCATTGCAAAGGACCAAAAGATGCAAAAAATAGGCTCACAGATGTTGCAAAAGCAGGGGAAAAAGCCAAGGAGGAAGACACAACTTAGGGGGCAAGATATGAGGGACATGGCATGGACACTTCACAAAACAACGAAAAAAAAAAATTTTTCCAAAGTCAAAGCCATCAAAATGCAGGCAGGCCATACACCAGCAAGTCCAGGCACATGCAGCAAAGCTTGCCAAAATTGATCCCCACTGAAGGCCCAAACAGAAAAGAAGGACCTACAAACACACTGGAACGGAGACTCCATCAAAGGAATTGCAATTGGAGGAGAAAAAAAGGAAATTTGGGAAATCTAGTTACTCTAAGAAAATGGCCCGGGATTATATGAGGTGCAGTGCGAAGGACCAAAAGATGCAAAAATTAAGCTAAGAGATGTTGCAAAATCAGGGGAAATAGTCAAGGAGGAAGACACAACTTACGGGGCAAGATATGAGGGACATGGCATGAACAGTTAAACAAAAAAAAAAAAAACAAGAAAAAATCTTTCCCAAAGTCAAAGCCATCAAAATGCAGGCAGGCCATACGCCAGCAAGTGCAGACACATGCAGCAAAGCTTGCCAAAATTGATCCCCACTGAAGGCCAAAACCGAAAAGAAGGACCTACAAAGGCGGGGCTCCATGTGTGAGGGGCAGGGCTTCAGGCAGTGAGGGGCGGTGCTCTATGTGTGACGGAAGCGGCTCCATGTGTGTGGGGCAGGGCTCCAGCCAGTGATGGGCGGGGCTCCATGTGGGATGGGCAGGGCTCCATGAGTGAGGGAAGGGGTTCCATGCGTGAGGGGCGGGGTTCCGGGCTGTGAGGGGTGGGGATCCAGTCAGTGAGGGGTGGGGCTCTAGGCAGTGATTGCCGAGGCTCCATGTGTTAGGGTTAGGGCTGCAGCCAGAGAGGGGCAGGGCTCCATGTGTGAGGGAAGCGGCTCCATGTGTGTGGGGCAGGGCTCCAGCCAGTGATGGGCGGGGCTCCATGTGGGATGGGCAGGGCTCCATGCAGTGAGGGATAGGGCTCCATAGCTGAGGGGCGGGGCTTCAAATATGAAGGGCAAGGCCCCATGAGTGAAGGCCGGGGTTCCAGGCTTTCAGGGGTGGGGATCCAGTCAGTGAGGGGCGGGGCTGAGGGCAGTGATGGCCGGGGCTCTTTGTGTTAGTGGCAGGGCTCCAGCCAGAGAGGGGCAAGGCTCCATGTGTGAGGGAAAGGGCTCCATGTTTGTGGGGCAGGGCTCCAGCCAGTGATGGGCGGGGATCCATGAGGGATGGGCAGGGCTCCATGCAGTCAGGGGCAAGGCTCCATATTTGAGGGGCGGGGCTCCAATTATGAAGGGCAAGGCCCCATGAGTGAGGCGCGGGGTTCCAGGCTTTCAGGGGTGGGGATCCAGTCAGTGCGGGGCGGGGCACTAGGCAGTCATGGCTGGGGCTCCCTGTGTGAGGGGCAGGGCTTCAGGCAGTGAGGGGCGGTGGATGGAGACAGCATGGGAAATATTGCATTAGGAAAAGTAAAAATGTAAATTTGGTAAATTTAGTGACTGTAAGAAAATGGCCCGGGATTATGTCAGGTGCAGTGCGAAGGACTAAATGATGCCAAAACAAAGCTCACAGATATTTCAAAAGCAGCGGGAAAAGTCAAGGAGGAAAACACAACTTAGGGGGCAAGATATGAGGGACATGGCATCGAATATTTAAAACAAGAAAAAAGAAAAACAAGAAAAAATCGTTCCCAAAGTCAAAGCCTTCAAAATGCAGGCAGGCCATACGCCAGCAAGTGCAGGCACATGCAGCAAAGCTTGCCAAATCTGATCCCCACTGAAGGCCAAAACAGAAAATAAGGGCCTACAAACAGGCTGGAGCGGAGACACCATCAAAGGAATTGTAATTGGAGGAGAAAAAAAGAAAATTTGGGAAATTTAGTGACTGTAAGAAAATGGCCCAGGATAATATCAGGTGCAGTGCGAAGGACCAAAAGATGCAAAAACTAAGCTCACAGATGTTGCAAAAGCAGGGGAAAAAGTCAAGGAGGAAGACACAACTTAGGTGGCAAGATATGAGGACATGGCATGGACACTTCAGAAATCAACCAAAAAATGATAAAAATCTTTCCCCAAGTCAAAGCCATCAAAAGGCATGGCATGCCATCAAGGGCAGGGAAATGCACCAATGATTCTTCGATTCGTCCCCATTGAAATCACAAGATTTCTTTTCCCTTCCCGAAAGGAAATGAAATTTCCTTTCGGGAAGGGAAAAGGAATCTTGTGAATCCCAAAAGAAAGGCTTGCAAACACTCTGGAAAGGAGATAGGTTCAAATGAAATGCAATTGAAAAAAGCAGAAAATCAGTAATTTTAATGTCTTCAAAAAATAGGCTGTGAGGAAATCAGCTGCATTGCAAAGGACCAAAAGATGCAAAAAATAGGCTCACAGATGTTGCAAAAGCAGGGGAAAAAGTCAAGGAGGAAGACACAACTTAGGGGGCAAGATATGAGGGACATGGCATGGACACTTCACAAAACAAGGAAAAAAAAAAAAATTTTCCAAAGTCAAAGCCATCAAAATGCAGGCAGGCCATACACCAGCAAGTCCAGGCACATGCAGCAAAGCTTGCCAAAATTCATCCCCACTGAAGGCCCAAACAGAAAAGAAGGACCTACAAACACACTGGAACGGAGACTCCATCAAAGGAATTGCAATTGGAGGAGAAAAAAAGGAAATTTGGGAAATCTAGTTACTCTAAGAAAATGGCCCGGGATTATATGAGGTGCAGTGCGAAGGACCAAAAGATGCAAAAATTAAGCTAAGAGATGTTGCAAAATCAGGGGAAATAGTCAAGGAGGAAGACACAACTTAGGGGGCAAGATATGAGGGACATGGCATGAACAGTTAAACAAAAAAAAAAAAACAAGAAAAAATCTTTCCCAAAGTCAAAGCCATCAAAATGCAGGCAGGCCATACGCCAGCAAGTGCAGACACATGCAGCAAAGCTTGCCAAAATTGATCCCCACCGAAGGCCAAAACCGAAAAGAAGGACCTACCAAGGCGGGGCTCCATGTGTGAGGGGCAGGGCTTCAGGCAGTGAGGGGCGTTGCTCTATGTGTGACGGATGCGGCTCCATGTGTGTGGGGCAGGGCTCCAGCCAGTGATGGGCGGGGCTCCATGTGGGATGGGCAGGGCTCCATGAGTGAGGGAAGGGGTTCCATGCGTGAGGGGCGGGATTCTGGGCTGTGAGGGGTGGGGATCCAGTCAGTGAGGGGTGGGGCTCTAGGCAGTGATTGCCGAGGCTCCATGTGTTAGGGTTAGGGCTGCAGCCAGAGAGGGGCAGGGCTCCATGTGTGAGGGAAAAGGCTCCATGTGTGTGGGGCAGGGCTCCAGCCAGTGATGGGCGGGGCTCCATGTGGGATGGGCAGGGCTCCATGCAGTGAGGGATAGGGCTCCATAGTTGAGGGGCGGGGCTTCAAATATGAAGGGCAAGGCCCCATGAGTGAAGGCCGGGGTTCCAGGCTTTCAGGGGTGGGGATCCAGTCAGTGAGGGGCGGGGCTGAGGGCAGTGATGGCCGGGGCTCTTTGTGTTAGTGGCAGGGCTCCAGCCAGAGAGGGGCAAGGCTCCATGTGTGAGGGAAAGGGCTCCATGTTTGTGGGGCAGGGCTCCAGCCAGTGATGGGCGGGGATCCATGAGGGATGGGCAGGGCTCCATGCAGTCAGGGGCAAGGCTCCATATTTGAGGGGCGGGGCTCCAATTATGAAGGGCAAGGCCCCATGAGTGAGGCGCGGGGTTCCAGGCTTTCAGGGGTGGGGATCCAGTCAGTGCGGGGCGGGGCACTAGGCAGTCATGGCTGGGGCTCCCTGTGTGAGGGGCAGGGCTTCAGGCAGTGAGGGGCGGTGGATGGAGACAGCATGGGAAATATTGCATTAGGAAAAGTAAAAATGTAAATTTGGTAAATGTAGTGACTGTAAGAAAATGGCCCGGGATTATGTCAGGTGCAGTGCGAAGGACTAAATGATGCCAAAACAAAGCTCACAGATATTTCAAAAGCAGCGGAAAAAGTCAAGGAGGAAAACACAACTTAGGGGGCAAGATATGAGGGACATGGCATGAATATTTAAAACAAGAAAAAAGAAAAACAAGAAAAAATCGTTCCCAAAGTCAAAGCCTTCAAAATGCAGGCAGGCCATACGCCAGCAAGTGCAGGCACATGCAGCAAAGCTTGCCAAATCTGATCCCCACTGAAGGCCAAAACAGAAAAGAAGGGCCTACAAACAGGCTGGAGCGGAGACACCATCAAAGGAATTGTAATTGGAGGAGAAAATTTGGGAAATTTAGTGACTGTAAGAAAATGGCCCGGGATAATATCAGGTGCAGTGCGAAGGACCAAAAGATGCAAAAACTAAGCTCAGAGATGTTGCAAAAGCAGGGGAAAAAGTCAAGGAGGAAGACACAACTTAGGTGGCAAGATAAGAGGACATGGCATGAATATTTAAAACAAGAAAAAAGAAAAACAAGAAAAAATCGTTCCCAAAGTCAAAGCCTTCAAAATGCAGGCAGGCCATACGCCAGCAAGTGCAGGCACATGCAGCAAAGCTTGCCAAATCTGATCCCCACTGAAGGCCAAAACAGAAAATAAGGGCCTACAAACAGGCTGGAGCGGAGACACCATCAAAGGAATTGTAATTGGAGGAGAAAAAAGGAAAATTTGGGAAATTTAGTGACTCTAAGAAAATGGCCCGGCATAATATCAGGTGCAGTGCGAAGGAACAAAAGATGCAAAACTAAGCTCAGAGATGTTGCAAAAGCAGGGGAAAAAGTCAAGGAGGAAGACACAACTTAGGTGGCACGATATGAGGACATGGCATGGACACTTCAGAAATCAACCAAAAAATGAAAAAAATCTTTCCCCAAGTCAAAGCCACCAAAAGGCATGGCATGCCATCAAGGGCAGGGAAATGCACCAATGACTCTTCGATTCGTCCCCATTGAAATCACAAGATTTCTTTTCCCTTCCCGAAAGGAAATGAAATTTCCTTTCGGGAAGGGAAAAGGAATCTTGTGAATCCCAAAAGAAAGGCTTGCAAACACTCTGGAAAGGAGATAAGTTCAAATGAAATGCAATTGAAAAAAGCAGAAAATCAGTAATTTTAATGTCTTCAAAAAATAGGCTGTGAGGAAATCAGCTGCATTGCAAAGGACCAAAAGATGCAAAAAATAGGCTCACAGATGTTGCAAAAGCAGGGGAAAAAGCCAAGGAGGAAGACACAACTTAGGGGGCAAGATATGAGGGACATGGCATGGACACTTCACAAAACAACGAAAAAAAAAAATTTTTCCAAAGTCAAAGCCATCAAAATGCAGGCAGGCCATACACCAGCAAGTCCAGGCACATGCAGCAAAGCTTGCCAAAATTGATCCCCACTGAAGGCCCAAACAGAAAAGAAGGACCTACAAACACACTGGAACGGAGACTCCATCAAAGGAATTGCAATTGGAGGAGAAAAAAAGGAAATTTGGGAAATCTAGTTACTCTAAGAAAATGGCCCGGGATTATATGAGGTGCAGTGCGAAGGACCAAAAGATGCAAAAATTAAGCTAAGAGATGTTGCAAAATCAGGGGAAATAGTCAAGGAGGAAGACACAACTTACGGGGCAAGATATGAGGGACATGGCATGAACAGTTAAACAAAAAAAAAAAAAACAAGAAAAAATCTTTCCCAAAGTCAAAGCCATCAAAATGCAGGCAGGCCATACGCCAGCAAGTGCAGACACATGCAGCAAAGCTTGCCAAAATTGATCCCCACTGAAGGCCAAAACCGAAAAGAAGGACCTACAAAGGCGGGGCTCCATGTGTGAGGGGCAGGGCTTCAGGCAGTGAGGGGCGGTGCTCTATGTGTGACGGAAGCGGCTCCATGTGTGTGGGGCAGGGCTCCAGCCAGTGATGGGCGGGGCTCCATGTGGGATGGGCAGGGCTCCATGAGTGAGGGAAGGGGTTCCATGCGTGAGGGGCGGGGTTCCGGGCTGTGAGGGGTGGGGATCCAGTCAGTGAGGGGTGGGGCTCTAGGCAGTGATTGCCGAGGCTCCATGTGTTAGGGTTAGGGCTGCAGCCAGAGAGGGGCAGGGCTCCATGTGTGAGGGAAAAGGCTCCATGTGTGTGGGGCAGGGCTCCAGCCAGTGATGGGCCGGGCTCCATGTGGGATGGGCAGGGCTCCATGCAGTGAGGGATAGGGCTCCATAGCTGAGGGGCGGGGCTTCAAATATGAAGGGCAAGGCCCCATGAGTGAAGGCCGGGGTTCCAGGCTTTCAGGGGTGGGGATCCAGTCAGTGAGGGGCGGGGCTGAGGGCAGTGATGGCCGGGGCTCTTTGTGTTAGTGGCAGGGCTCCAGCCAGAGAGGGGCAAGGCTCCATGTGTGAGGGAAAGGGCTCCATGTTTGTGGGGCAGGGCTCCAGCCAGTGATGGGCGGGGATCCATGAGGGATGGGCAGGGCTCCATGCAGTCAGGGGCAAGGCTCCATATTTGAGGGGCGGGGCTCCAATTATGAAGGGCAAGGCCCCATGAGTGAGGCGCGGGGTTCCAGGCTTTCAGGGGTGGGGATCCAGTCAGTGCGGGGCGGGGCACTAGGCAGTCATGGCTGGGGCTCCCTGTGTGAGGGGCAGGGCTTCAGGCAGTGAGGGGCGGTGGATGGAGACAGCATGGGAAATATTGCATTAGGAAAAGTAAAAATGTAAATTTGGTAAATGTAGTGACTGTAAGAAAATGGCCCGGGATTATGTCAGGTGCAGTGCGAAGGACTAAATGATGCCAAAACAAAGCTCACAGATATTTCAAAAGCAGCGGAAAAAGTCAAGGAGGAAAACACAACTTAGGGGGCAAGATATGAGGGACATGGCATGAATATTTAAAACAAGAAAAAAGAAAAACAAGAAAAAATCGTTCCCAAAGTCAAAGCCTTCAAAATGCAGGCAGGCCATACGCCAGCAAGTGCAGGCACATGCAGCAAAGCTTGCCAAATCTGATCCCCACTGAAGGCCAAAACAGAAAAGAAGGGCCTACAAACAGGCTGGAGCGGAGACACCATCAAAGGAATTGTAATTGGAGGAGAAAAAAAGAAAATTTGGGAAATTTAGTGACTGTAAGAAAATGGCCCGGGATAATATCAGGTGCAGTGCGAAGGACCAAAAGATGCAAAAACTAAGCTCAGAGATGTTGCAAAAGCAGGGGAAAAAGTCAAGGAGGAAGACACAACTTAGGTGGCAAGATAAGAGGACATGGCATGAATATTTAAAACAAGAAAAAAGAAAAACAAGAAAAAATCGTTCCCAAAGTCAAAGCCTTCAAAATGCAGGCAGGCCATACGCCAGCAAGTGCAGGCACATGCAGCAAAGCTTGCCAAATCTGATCCCCACTGAAGGCCAAAACAGAAAATAAGGGCCTACAAACAGGCTGGAGCGGAGACACCATCAAAGGAATTGTAATTGGAGGAGAAAAAAGGAAAATTTGGGAAATTTAGTGACTCTAAGAAAATGGCCCGGCATAATATCAGGTGCAGTGCGAAGGAACAAAAGATGCAAAACTAAGCTCAGAGATGTTGCAAAAGCAGGGGAAAAAGTCAAGGAGGAAGACACAACTTAGGTGGCACGATATGAGGACATGGCATGGACACTTCAGAAATCAACCAAAAAATGAAAAAAATCTTTCCCCAAGTCAAAGCCACCAAAAGGCATGGCATGCCATCAAGGGCAGGGAAATGCACCAATGACTCTTCGATTCGTCCCCATTGAAATCACAAGATTTCTTTTCCCTTCCCGAAAGGAAATGAAATTTCCTTTCGGGAAGGGAAAAGGAATCTTGTGAATCCCAAAAGAAAGGCTTGCAAACACTCTGGAAAGGAGATAAGTTCAAATGAAATGCAATTGAAAAAAGCAGAAAATCAGTAATTTTAATGTCTTCAAAAAATAGGCTGTGAGGAAATCAGCTGCATTGCAAAGGACCAAAAGATGCAAAAAATAGGCTCACAGATGTTGCAAAAGCAGGGGAAAAAGCCAAGGAGGAAGACACAACTTAGGGGGCAAGATATGAGGGACATGGCATGGACACTTCACAAAACAACGAAAAAAAAAAATTTTTCCAAAGTCAAAGCCATCAAAATGCAGGCAGGCCATACACCAGCAAGTCCAGGCACATGCAGCAAAGCTTGCCAAAATTGATCCCCACTGAAGGCCCAAACAGAAAAGAAGGACCTACAAACACACTGGAACGGAGACTCCATCAAAGGAATTGCAATTGGAGGAGAAAAAAAGGAAATTTGGGAAATCTAGTTACTCTAAGAAAATGGCCCGGGATTATATGAGGTGCAGTGCGAAGGACCAAAAGATGCAAAAATTAAGCTAAGAGATGTTGCAAAATCAGGGGAAATAGTCAAGGAGGAAGACACAACTTACGGGGCAAGATATGAGGGACATGGCATGAACAGTTAAACAAAAAAAAAAAAAACAAGAAAAAATCTTTCCCAAAGTCAAAGCCATCAAAATGCAGGCAGGCCATACGCCAGCAAGTGCAGACACATGCAGCAAAGCTTGCCAAAATTGATCCCCACTGAAGGCCAAAACCGAAAAGAAGGACCTACAAAGGCGGGGCTCCATGTGTGAGGGGCAGGGCTTCAGGCAGTGAGGGGCGGTGCTCTATGTGTGACGGAAGCGGCTCCATGTGTGTGGGGCAGGGCTCCAGCCAGTGATGGGCGGGGCTCCATGTGGGATGGGCAGGGCTCCATGAGTGAGGGAAGGGGTTCCATGCGTGAGGGGCGGGGTTCCGGGCTGTGAGGGGTGGGGATCCAGTCAGTGAGGGGTGGGGCTCTAGGCAGTGATTGCCGAGGCTCCATGTGTTAGGGTTAGGGCTGCAGCCAGAGAGGGGCAGGGCTCCATGTGTGAGGGAAAAGGCTCCATGTGTGTGGGGCAGGGCTCCAGCCAGTGATGGGCCGGGCTCCATGTGGGATGGGCAGGGCTCCATGCAGTGAGGGATAGGGCTCCATAGCTGAGGGGCGGGGCTTCAAATATGAAGGGCAAGGCCCCATGAGTGAAGGCCGGGGTTCCAGGCTTTCAGGGGTGGGGATCCAGTCAGTGAGGGGCGGGGCTGAGGGCAGTGATGGCCGGGGCTCTTTGTGTTAGTGGCAGGGCTCCAGCCAGAGAGGGGCAAGGCTCCATGTGTGAGGGAAAGGGCTCCATGTTTGTGGGGCAGGGCTCCAGCCAGTGATGGGCGGGGATCCATGAGGGATGGGCAGGGCTCCATGCAGTCAGGGGCAAGGCTCCATATTTGAGGGGCGGGGCTCCAATTATGAAGGGCAAGGCCCCATGAGTGAGGCGCGGGGTTCCAGGCTTTCAGGGGTGGGGATCCAGTCAGTGCGGGGCGGGGCACTAGGCAGTCATGGCTGGGGCTCCCTGTGTGAGGGGCAGGGCTTCAGGCAGTGAGGGGCGGTGGATGGAGACAGCATGGGAAATATTGCATTAGGAAAAGTAAAAATGTAAATTTGGTAAATTTAGTGACTGTAAGAAAATGGCCCGGGATTATGTCAGGTGCAGTGCGAAGGACTAAATGATGCCAAAACAAAGCTCACAGATATTTCAAAAGCAGCGGAAAAAGTCAAGGAGGAAAACACAACTTAGGGGGCAAGATATGAGGGACATGGCATCGAATATTTAAAACAAGAAAAAAGAAAAACAAGAAAAAATCGTTCCCAAAGTCAAAGCCTTCAAAATGCAGGCAGGCCATACGCCAGCAAGTGCAGGCACATGCAGCAAAGCTTGCCAAATCTGATCCCCACTGAAGGCCAAAACAGAAAATAAGGGCCTACAAACAGGCTGGAGCGGAGACACCATCAAAGGAATTGTAATTGGAGGAGAAAAAAAGAAAATTTGGGAAATTTAGTGACTGTAAGAAAATGGCCCAGGATAATATCAGGTGCAGTGCGAAGGACCAAAAGATGCAAAAACTAAGCTCACAGATGTTGCAAAAGCAGGGGAAAAAGTCAAGGAGGAAGACACAACTTAGGTGGCAAGATATGAGGACATGGCATGGACACTTCAGAAATCAACCAAAAAATGATAAAAATCTTTCCCCAAGTCAAAGCCATCAAAAGGCATGGCATGCCATCAAGGGCAGGGAAATGCACCAATGATTCTTCGATTCGTCCCCATTGAAATCACAAGATTTCTTTTCCCTTCCTGAAAGGAAATGAAATTTCCTTTCGGGAAGGGAAAAGGAATCTTGTGAATCCCAAAAGAAAGGCTTGCAAACACTCTGGAAAGGAGATAGGTTCAAATGAAATGCAATTGAAAAAAGCAGAAAATCAGTAATTTTAATGTCTTCAAAAAATAGGCTGTGAGGAAATCAGCTGCATTGCAAAGGACCAAAAGATGCAAAAAATAGGCTCACAGATGTTGCAAAAGCAGGGGAAAAAGTCAAGGAGGAAGACACAACTTAGGGGGCAAGATATGAGGGACATGGCATGGACACTTCACAAAACAAGGAAAAAAAAAAAATTTTCCAAAGTCAAAGCCATCAAAATGCAGGCAGGCCATACACCAGCAAGTCCAGGCACATGCAGCAAAGCTTGCCAAAATTCATCCCCACTGAAGGCCCAAACAGAAAAGAAGGACCTACAAACACACTGGAACGGAGACTCCATCAAAGGAATTGCAATTGGAGGAGAAAAAAAGGAAATTTGGGAAATCTAGTTACTCTAAGAAAATGGCCCGGGATTATATGAGGTGCAGTGCGAAGGACCAAAAGATGCAAAAATTAAGCTAAGAGATGTTGCAAAATCAGGGGAAATAGTCAAGGAGGAAGACACAACTTACGGGGCAAGATATGAGGGACATGGCATGAACAGTTAAACAAAAAAAAAAAAAACAAGAAAAAATCTTTCCCAAAGTCAAAGCCATCAAAATGCAGGCAGGCCATACGCCAGCAAGTGCAGACACATGCAGCAAAGCTTGCCAAAATTGATCCCCACTGAAGGCCAAAACCGAAAAGAAGGACCTACAAAGGCGGGGCTCCATGTGTGAGGGGCAGGGCTTCAGGCAGTGAGGGGCGGTGCTCTATGTGTGACGGAAGCGGCTCCATGTGTGTGGGGCAGGGCTCCAGCCAGTGATGGGCGGGGCTCCATGTAGGATGGGCAGGGCTCCATGAGTGAGGGAAGGGGTTCCATGCGTGAGGGGCGGGGTTCCGGGCTGTGAGGGGTGGGGATCCAGTCAGTGAGGGGTGGGGCTCTAGGCAGTGATTGCCGAGGCTCCATGTGTTAGGGTTAGGGCTGCAGCCAGAGAGGGGCAGGGCTCCATGTGTGAGGGAAAAGGCTCCATGTGTGTGGGGCAGGGCTCCAGCCAGTGATGGGCGGGGCTCCATGTGGGATGGGCAGGGCTCCATGCAGTGAGGGATAGGGCTCCATAGCTGAGGGGCGGGGCTTCAAATATGAAGGGCAAGGCCCCATGAGTGAAGGCCGGGGTTCCAGGCTTTCAGGGGTGGGGATCCAGTCAGTGCGGGGCGGGGCACTAGGCAGTCATGGCTGGGGCTCCCTGTGTGAGGGGCAGGGCTTCAGGCAGTGAGGGGCGGTGGATGGAGACAGCATGGGAAATATTGCATTAGGAAAAGTAAAAATGTAAATTTGGTAAATTTAGTGACTGTAAGAAAATGGCCCGGGATTATGTCAGGTGCAGTGCGAAGGACTAAATGATGCCAAAACAAAGCTCACAGATATTTCAAAAGCAGCGGGAAAAGTCAAGGAGGAAAACACAACTTAGGGGGCAAGATATGAGGGACATGGCATCGAATATTTAAAACAAGAAAAAAGAAAAACAAGAAAAAATCGTTCCCAAAGTCAAAGCCTTCAAAATGCAGGCAGGCCATACGCCAGCAAGTGCAGGCACATGCAGCAAAGCTTGCCAAATCTGATCCCCACTGAAGGCCAAAACAGAAAATAAGGGCCTACAAACAGGCTGGAGCGGAGACACCATCAAAGGAATTGTAATTGGAGGAGAAAAAAAGAAAATTTGGGAAATTTAGTGACTCTAAGAAAATGGCCCGGCATAATATCAGTTGCAGTGCGAAGGACCAAAAGATGCAAAAACTAAGCTCACAGATGTTGCAAAAGCAGGGGAAAAAGTCAAGGAGGAAGACACAACTTAGGTGGCAAGATATGAGGACATGGCATGGACACTTCAGAAATCAACCAAAAAATGATAAAAATCTTTCCCCAAGTCAAAGCCATCAAAAGGCATGGCATGCCATCAAGGGCAGGGAAATGCACCAATGATTCTTCGATTCGTCCCCATTGAAATCACAAGATTTCTTTTCCCTTCCCGAAAGGAAATGAAATTTCCTTTCGGGAAGGGAAAAGGAATCTTGTGAATCCCAAAAGAAAGGCTTGCAAACACTCTGGAAAGGAGATAGGTTCAAATGAAATGCAACTTAAAAAAGCAGAAAATCGGGAATTTTAGTCTCTACAAAAAATAGGCTGTGAGGAAATCAGCTGCATTGCAAAGGACCAAAAGATGCAAAAAATAGGCTCAGAGATGTTGCAAAAGCAGGGGAAAAAGTCAAGGAGGAAGACACAACTTAGGGGGCAAGATATGAGGGACATGGCATGGACACTTCACAAAACAAGGAAAAAAAAAAAATTTTCCAAAGTCAAAGCCATCAAAATGCAGGCAGGCCATACACCAGCAAGTCCAGGCACATGCAGCAAAGCTTGCCAAAATTCATCCCCACTGAAGGCCCAAACAGAAAAGAAGGACCTACAAACACACTGGAACGGAGACTCCATCAAAGGAATTGCAATTGGAGGAGAAAAAAAGGAAATTTGGGAAATCTAGTTACTCTAAGAAAATGGCCCGGGATTATATGAGGTGCAGTGCGAAGGACCAAAAGATGCAAAAATTAAGCTAAGAGATGTTGCAAAATCAGGGGAAATAGTCAAGGAGGAAGACACAACTTAGGGGGCAAGATATGAGGGACATGGCATGAACAGTTAAACAAAAAAAAAAAAACAAG
This sequence comes from Artemisiospiza belli, assembly GCA_021963965.1. Classification (NCBI taxonomy): domain Eukaryota; kingdom Metazoa; phylum Chordata; class Aves; order Passeriformes; family Passerellidae; genus Artemisiospiza; species Artemisiospiza belli. The sequence goes on from JAKDEW010000444.1 coordinate 92,312, forward strand.
AAAAAATCTTTCCCAAAGTCAAAGCTATCAAAATGCAGGCAGGCCATACGCCAGCAAGTGCAGACACATGCAGCAAAGCTTGCCAAAATTGATCCCCACCGAAGGCCAAAACCGAAAAGAAGGACCTACCAAGGCGGGGCTCCATGTGTGAGGGGCAGGGCTTCAGGCAGTGAGGGGCGGTGCTCTATGTGTGACGGAAGCGGCTCATTGTGTGTGGGGCAGGGCTCCAGCCAGTGATGGGCGGGGTTCCATGTGGGATGGGCAGGGCTCCATGAGTGAGGGAAGGGGTTCCATGCGTGAGGGGCGGGGTTCCGGGCTGTGAGGGGTGGGGATCCAGTCAGTGAGGGGTGGGGCTCTAGGCAGTGATTGCCGAGGCTCCATGTGTTAGGGTTAGGGCTGCAGCCAGAGAGGGGCAGGGCTCCATGTGTGAGGGAAAAGGCTCCATGTGTGTGGGGCAGGGCTCCAGCCAGTGATGGGCGGGGCTCCATGTGGGATGGGCAGGGCTCCATGCAGTGAGGGATAGGGCTCCATAGTTGAGGGGCGGGGCTTCAAATATGAAGGGCAAGGCCCCATGAGTGAAGGCCGGGGTTCCAGGCTTTCAGGGGTCGGGATCCAGTCAGTGAGGGGCGGGGCTGAGGGCAGTGATGGCCGGGGCTCTTTGTGTTAGTGGCAGGGCTCCAGCCAGAGAGGGGCAAGGCTCCATGTGTGAGGGAAAGGGCTCCATGTTTGTGGGGCAGGGCTCCAGCCAGTGATGGGCGGGGATCCATGAGGGATGGGCAGGGCTCCATGCAGTCAGGGGCAAGGCTCCATATTTGAGGGGCGGGGCTCCAATTATGAAGGGCAAGGCCCCATGAGTGAGGCGCGGGGTTCCAGGCTTTCAGGGGTGGGGATCCAGTCAGTGCGGGGCGGGGCACTAGGCAGTCATGGCTGGGGCTCCCTGTGTGAGGGGCAGGGCTTCAGGCAGTGAGGGGCGGTGGATGGAGACAGCATGGGAAATATTGCATTAGGAAAAGTAAAAATGTAAATTTGGTAAATTTAGTGACTGTAAGAAAATGGCCCGGGATTATGTCAGGTGCAGTGCGAAGGACTAAATGATGCCAAAACAAAGCTCACAGATATTTCAAAAGCAGCGGAAAAAGTCAAGGAGGAAAACACAACTTAGGGGGCAAGATATGAGGGACATGGCATGAATATTTCAAACAAGAAAAAAGAAAAACAAGAAAAAATCGTTCCCAAAGTCAAAGCCTTCAAAATGCAGGCAGGCCATACGCCAGCAAGTGCAGGCACATGCAGCAAAGCTTGCCAAATCTGATCCCCACTGAAGGCCAAAACAGAAAATAAGGGCCTACAAACAGGCTGGAGCGGAGACACCATCAAAGGAATTGTAATTGGAGGAGAAAAAAAGAAAATTTGGGAAATTTAGTGACTCTAAGAAAATGGCCCGGCATAATATCAGTTGCAGTGCGAAGGACCAAAAGATGCAAAAACTAAGCTCACAGATGTTGCAAAAGCAGGGGAAAAAGTCAAGGAGGAAGACACAACTTAGGTGGCAAGATATGAGGACATGGCATGGACACTTCAGAAATCAACCAAAAAATGAAAATAATCTTTCCCCAAGTCAAAGCCACCAAAAGGCATGGCATGCCATCAAGGGCAGGGAAATGCACCAATGATTCTTCGAGTCGTCCCCATTGAAATCACAAGATTTCTTTTCCCTTCCCGAAAGGAAATGAAATTTCCTTTCGGGAAGGGAAAAGGAATCTTGTGAATCCCAAAAGAAAGGCTTGCAAACACTCTGGAAGGAGATAAGTTCAAATGAAATGCAATTGAAAAAAGCAGAAAATCAGTAATTTTAATGTCTTCAAAAAATAGGCTGTGAGGAAATCAGCTGCATTGCAAAGGACCAAAAGATGCAAAAAATAGGCTCACAGATGTTGCAAAAGCAGGGGAAAAAGTCAAGGAGGAAGACACAACTTAGGGGGCAAGATATGAGGGACATGGCATGGACACTTCACAAAACAACGAAAAAAAAAACAAATTTTCCAAAGTCAAAGCCATCAAAATGCAGGCAGGCCATACACCAGCAAGTCCAGGCACATGCAGAAAAGCTTGCCAAAATTCATCCCCACTGAAGACCCAAACAGAAAAGAAGGACCTACAAACACACTGGAACAGAGACTCCATCAAAGGAATTGCAATTGGAGAAAAAAAAAAGGAAATTTGGGAAATCTAGTTACTCTAAAAAAATGGCCCGGGATTATATGAGGTGCAGTGCGAAGGACCAAAAGATGCCAAAATTAAGCTAAGAGATGTTGCAAAATCAGGGGAAATAGTCAAGGAGAAGACACAACTTACCGGGAGAGATATGAGGGACATGGCATGAACAGATAAACAAAAAAAAAAAAACAAGAAAATATCTTTCCCAAAGTCAAAGCCATCAAAATGCAGGCAGGCCATACGCCAGCAAGTGCAGACACATGCAGCAAAGCTTGCCAAAATTGATCCCCACTGAAGGCCAAAACCGAAAAGAAGGACCTACAAAGGCGGGGCTCCATGTGTGAGGGGCAGGGCTTCAGGCAGTGAGGGGCGGTGCTCTATGTGTGACGGAAGCGGCTCCATGTGTGTGGGGCAGGGCTCCAGCCAGTGATGGGCGGGGCTCCATGTGGGATGGGCAGGGCTCCATGAGTGAGGGAAGGGGTTCCATGCGTGAGGGGCGGGGTTCCGGGCTGTGAGGGGTGGGGATCCAGTCAGTGAGGGGTGGGGCTCTAGGCAGTGATTGCCGAGGCTCCATGTGTTAGGGTTAGGGCTGCAGCCAGAGAGGGGCAGGGCTCCATGTGTGAGGGAAAAGGCTCCATGTGTGTGGGGCAGGGCTCCAGCCAGTGATGGGCGGGGCTCCATGTGGGATGGGCAGGGCTCCATGCAGTGAGGGATAGGGCTCCATATTTGAGGGGCGGGGCTTCAAATATGAAGGGGAAGGCCCCATGAGTGAAGGCCGGGGTTCCAGGCTTTCAGGGGTGGGGATCCAGTCAGTGAGGGGCGGGGCTCAGGGCAGTGATGGCCGGGGCTCTTTGTGTTAGTGGCAGGGCTCCAGCCAGAGAGGGGCAAGGCTCCATGTGTGAGGGAAAGGGCTCCATGTTTGTGGGGCAGGGCTCCAGCCAGTGATGGGCGGGGATCCATGAGGGATGGGCAGGGCTCCATGCAGTCAGGGGCAAGGCTCCATATTTGAGGGGCGGGGCTCCAATTATGAAGGGCAAGGCCCCATGAGTGAGGCGCGGGGTTCCAGGCTTTCAGGGGTGGGGATCCAGTCAGTGCGGGGCGGGGCACTAGGCAGTCATGGCTGGGGCTCCCTGTGTGAGGGGCAGGGCTTCAGGCAGTGAGGGGCGGTGGATGGAGACAGCATGGGAAATATTGCATTAGGAAAAGTAAAAATGTAAATTTGGTAAATTTAGTGACTGTAAGAAAATGGCCCGGGATTATGTCAGGTGCAGTGCGAAGGACTAAATGATGCCAAAACAAAGCTCACAGATATTTCAAAAGCAGCGGGAAAAGTCAAGGAGGAAAACACAACTTAGGGGGCAAGATATGAGGGACATGGCATCGAATATTTAAAACAAGAAAAAAGAAAAACAAGAAAAAATCGTTCCCAAAGTCAAAGCCTTCAAAATGCAGGCAGGCCATACGCCAGCAAGTGCAGGCACATGCAGCAAAGCTTGCCAAATCTGATCCCCACTGAAGGCCAAAACAGAAAATAAGGGCCTACAAACAGGCTGGAGCGGAGACACCATCAAAGGAATAGTAATTGGAGGAGAAAAAAAGAAAATTTGGGAAATTTAGTGACTCTAAGAAAATGGCCCGGCATAATATCAGTTGCAGTGCGAAGGACCAAAAGATGCAAAAACTAAGCTCACAGATGTTGCAAAAGCAGGGGAAAAAGTCAAGGAGGAAGACACAACTTAGGTGGCAAGATATGAGGACATGGCATGGACACTTCAGAAATCAACCAAAAAATGATAAAAATCTTTCCCCAAGTCAAAGCCATCAAAAGGCATGGCATGCCATCAAGGGCAGGGAAATGCACCAATGATTCTTCGATTCGTCCCCATTGAAATCACAAGATTTCTTTTCCCTTCCCGAAAGGAAATGAAATTTCCTTTCGGGAAGGGAAAAGGAATCTTGTGAATCCCAAAAGAAAGGCTTGCAAACACTCTGGAAAGGAGATAGGTTCAAATGAAATGCAATTGAAAAAAGCAGAAAATCAGTAATTTTAATATCTTCAAAAAATAGGCTGTGAGGAAATTAGCTGCATTGCAAAGGACCAAAAGATGCAAAAAATAGGCTCAGAGATGTTGCAAAAGCAGGGGAAAAAGTCAAGGAGGAAGACACAACTTAGGGGGCAAGATATGAGGGACATGGCATGGACACTTCACAAAACAAGGAAAAAAAAAAAAATTTTCCAAAGTCAAAGCCATCAAAATGCAGGCAGGCCATACACCAGCAAGTCCAGGCACATGCAGCAAAGCTTGCCAAAATTCATCCCCACTGAAGGCCCAAACAGAAAAGAAGGACCTACAAACACACTGGAACGGAGACTCCATCAAAGGAATTGCAATTGGAGGAGAAAAAAAGGAAATTTGGGAAATCTAGTTACTCTAAAAAAATGGCCCGGGATTATATGAGGTGCAGTGCGAAGGACCAAAAGATGCAAAAATTAAGCTAAGAGATGTTGCAAAATCAGGGGAAATAGTCAAGGAGGAAGACACAACTTAGGGGGCAAGATATGAGGGACATGGCATGAACAGTTAAACAAAAAAAAAAAAACAAGAAAAAATCTTTCCCAAAGTCAAAGCTATCAAAATGCAGGCAGGCCATACGCCAGCAAGTGCAGACACATGCAGCAAAGCTTGCCAAAATTGATCCCCACCGAAGGCCAAAACCGAAAAGAAGGACCTACCAAGGCGGGGCTCCATGTGTGAGGGGCAGGGCTTCAGGCAGTGAGGGGCGGTGCTCTATGTGTGACGGAAGCGGCTCCATGTGTGTGGGGCAGGGCTCCAGCCAGTGATGGGCGGGGTTCCATGTGGGATGGGCAGGGCTCCATGAGTGAGGGAAGGGGTTCCATGCGTGAGGGGCGGGGTTCCGGGCTGTGAGGGGTGGGGATCCAGTCAGTGAGGGGTGGGGCTCTAGGCAGTGATTGCCGAGGCTCCATGTGTTAGGGTTAGGGCTGCAGCCAGAGAGGGGCAGGGCTCCATGTGTGAGGGAAAAGGCTCCATGTGTGTGGGGCAGGGCTCCAGCCAGTGATGGGCGGGGCTCCATGTGGGATGGGCGGGGCTCCATATGGGATGGGCAGGGCTCCATGCAGTGAGGGATAGGGCTCCATAGTTGAGGGGCGGGGCTTCAAATATGAAGGGCAAGGCCCCATGAGTGAAGGCCGGGGTTCCAGGCTTTCAGGGGTCGGGATCCAGTCAGTGAGGGGCGGGGCTGAGGGCAGTGATGGCCGGGGCTCTTTGTGTTAGTGGCAGGGCTCCAGCCAGAGAGGGGCAAGGCTCCATGTGTGAGGGAAAGGGCTCCATGTTTGTGGGGCAGGGCTCCAGCCAGTGATGGGCGGGGATCCATGAGGGATGGGCAGGGCTCCATGCAGTCAGGGGCAAGGCTCCATATTTGAGGGGCGGGGCTCCAATTATGAAGGGCAAGGCCCCATGAGTGAGGCGCGGGGTTCCAGGCTTTCAGGGGTGGGGATCCAGTCAGTGCGGGGCGGGGCACTAGGCAGTCATGGCTGGGGCTCCCTGTGTGAGGGGCAGGGCTTCAGGCAGTGAGGGGCGGTGGATGGAGACAGCATGGGAAATATTGCATTAGGAAAAGTAAAAATGTAAATTTGGTAAATTTAGTGACTGTAAGAAAATGGCCCGGGATTATGTCAGGTGCAGTGCGAAGGACTAAATGATGCCAAAACAAAGCTCACAGATATTTCAAAAGCAGCGGGAAAAGTCAAGGAGGAAAACACAACTTAGGGGGCAAGATATGAGGGACATGGCATGAATATTTCAAACAAGAAAAAAGAAAAACAAGAAAAAATCGTTCCCAAAGTCAAAGCCTTCAAAATGCAGGCAGGCCATACGCCAGCAAGTGCAGGCACATGCAGCAAAGCTTGCCAAATCTGATCCCCACTGAAGGCCAAAACAGAAAATAAGGGCCTACAAACAGGCTGGAGCGGAGACACCATCAAAGGAATTGTAATTGGAGGAGAAAAAAAGAAAATTTGGGAAATTTAGTGACTCTAAGAAAATGGCCCGGCATAATATCAGTTGCAGTGCGAAGGACCAAAAGATGCAAAAACTAAGCTCACAGATGTTGCAAAAGCAGGGGAAAAAGTCAAGGAGGAAGACACAACTTAGGTGGCAAGATATGAGGACATGGCATGGACACTTCAGAAATCAACCAAAAAATGATAAAAATCTTTCCCCAAGTCAAAGCCATCAAAAGGCATGGCATGCCATCAAGGGCAGGGAAATGCACCAATGATTCTTCGATTCGTCCCCATTGAAATCACAAGATTTCTTTTCCCTTCCCGAAAGGAAATGAAATTTCCTTTCGGGAAGGGAAAAGGAATCTTGTGAATCCCAAAAGAAAGGCTTGCAAACACTCTGGAAAGGAGATAGGTTCAAATGAAATGCAATTGAAAAAAGCAGAAAATCAGTAATTTTAATGTCTTCAAAAAATAGGCTGTGAGGAAATCAGCTGCATTGCAAAGGACCAAAAGATGCAAAAAATAGGCTCACAGATGTTGCAAAAGCAGGGGAAAAAGTCAAGGAGGAAGACACAACTTAGGGGGCAAGATATGAGGGACATGGCATGGACACTTCACAAAACAACGAAAAAAAAAAAATTTTCCAAAGTCAAAGCCATCAAAATGCAGGCAGGCCATACACCAGCAAGTCCAGGCACATGCAGCAAAGCTTGCCAAAATTCATCCCCACTGAAGGCCCAAACAGAAAAGAAGGACCTACAAACACACTGGAACGGAGACTCCATCAAAGGAATTGCAATTGGAGGAGAAAAAAAGGAAATTTGGGAAATCTAGTTACTCTAAGAAAATGGCCCGTGATTATATGAGGTGCAGTGCGAAGGACCAAAAGATGCAAAAATTAAGCTAAGAGATGTTGCAAAATCAGGGGAAATAGTCAAGGAGGAAGACACAACTTATGGGGCAAGATATGAGGGACATGGCATGAACAGTTAAACAAAAAAAAAAAAACAAGAAAAAATCTTTCCCAAAGTCAAAGCCATCAAAATGCAGGCAGGCCATACGCCAGCAAGTGCAGACACATGCAGCAAAGCTTGCCAAAATTGATCCCCACTGAAGGCCAAAACCGAAAAGAAGGACCTACCAAGGCGGGGCTCCATGTGTGAGGGGCAGGGCTTCAGGCAGTGAGGGGCGGTGCTCTATGTGTGACGGAAGCGGCTCATTGTGTGTGGGGCAGGGCTCCAGCCAGTGATGGGCGGGGTTCCATGTGGGATGGGCAGGGCTCCATGAGTGAGGGAAGGGGTTCCATGCGTGAGGGGCGGGGTTCCGGGCTGTGAGGGGTGGGGATCCAGTCAGTGAGGGGTGGGGCTCTAGGCAGTGATTGCCGAGGCTCCATGTGTTAGGGTTAGGGCTGCAGCCAGAGAGGGGCAGGGCTCCATGTGTGAGGGAAGCGGCTCCATGTGTGTGGGGCAGGGCTCCAGCCAGTGATGGGCGGGGCTCCATGTGGGATGGGCAGGGCTCCATGCAGTGAGGGATAGGGCTCCATATTTGAGGGGCGGGGCTTCAAATATGAAGGGGAAGGCCCCATGAGTGAAGGCCGGGGTTCCAGGCTTTCAGGGGTGGGGATCCAGTCAGTGAGGGGCGGGGCTCAGGGCAGTGATGGCCGGGGCTCTTTGTGTTAGTGGCAGGGCTCCAGCCAGAGAGGGGCAAGGCTCCATGTGTGAGGGAAAGGGCTCCATGTTTGTGGGGCAGGGCTCCAGCCAGTGATGGGCGGGGATCCATGAGGGATGGGCAGGGCTCCATGCAGTCAGGGGCAAGGCTCCATATTTGAGGGGCGGGGCTCCAATTATGAAGGGCAAGGCCCCATGAGTGAGGCGCGGGGTTCCAGGCTTTCAGGGGTGGGGATCCAGTCAGTGCGGGGCGGGGCACTAGGCAGTCATGGCTGGGGCTCCCTGTGTGAGGGGCAGGGCTTCAGGCAGTGAGGGGCGGTGGATGGAGACAGCATGGGAAATATTGCATTAGGAAAAGTAAAAATGTAAATTTGGTAAATTTAGTGACTGTAAGAAAATGGCCCGGGATTATGTCAGGTGCAGTGCGAAGGACTAAATGATGCCAAAACAAAGCTCACAGATATTTCAAAAGCAGCGGGAAAAGTCAAGGAGGAAAACACAACTTAGGGGGCAAGATATGAGGGACATGGCATGAATATTTCAAACAAGAAAAAAGAAAAACAAGAAAAAATCGTTCCCAAAGTCAAAGCCTTCAAAATGCAGGCAGGCCATACGCCAGCAAGTGCAGGCACATGCAGCAAAGCTTGCCAAATCTGATCCCCACTGAAGGCCAAAACAGAAAATAAGGGCCTACAAACAGGCTGGAGCGGAGACACCATCAAAGGAATTGTAATTGGAGGAGAAAAAATGAAAATTTGGGAAATTTAGTGACTCTAAGAAAATGGCCCGGCATAATATCAGTTGCAGTGCGAAGGACCAAAAGATGCAAAAACTAAGCTCACAGATGTTGCAAAAGCAGGGGAAAAAGTCAAGGAGGAAGACACAACTTAGGTGGCAAGATATGAGGACATGGCATGGACACTTCAGAAATCAACCAAAAAATGAAAATAATCTTTCCCCAAGTCAAAGCCACCAAAAGGCATGGCATGCCATCAAGGGCAGGGAAATGCACCAATGATTCTTCGAGTCGTCCCCATTGAAATCACAAGATTTCTTTTCCCTTCCCGAAAGGAAATGAAATTTCCTTTCGGGAAGGGAAAAGGAATCTTGTGAATCCCAAAAGAAAGGCTTGCAAACACTCTGGAAGGAGATAAGTTCAAATGAAATGCAATTGAAAAAAGCAGAAAATCAGTAATTTTAATGTCTTCAAAAAATAGGCTGTGAGGAAATCAGCTGCATTGCAAAGGACCAAAAGATGCAAAAAATAGGCTCACAGATGTTGCAAAAGCAGGGGAAAAAGTCAAGGAGGAAGACACAACTTAGGGGGCAAGATATGAGGGACATGGCATGGACACTTCACAAAACAACGAAAAAAAAACAAATTTTCCAAAGTCAAAGCCATCAAAATGCAGGCAGGCCATACACCAGCAAGTCCAGGCACATGCAGAAAAGCTTGCCAAAATTCATCCCCACTGAAGACCCAAACAGAAAAGAAGGACCTACAAACACACTGGAACAGAGACTCCATCAAAGGAATTGCAATTGGAGAAAAAAAAAAGGAAATTTGGGAAATCTAGTTACTCTAAAAAAATGGCCCGGGATTATATGAGGTGCAGTGCGAAGGACCAAAAGATGCCAAAATTAAGCTAAGAGATGTTGCAAAATCAGGGGAAATAGTCAAGGAGAAGACACAACTTACCGGGAGAGATATGAGGGACATGGCATGAACAGATAAACAAAAAAAAAAAAACAAGAAAATATCTTTCCCAAAGTCAAAGCCATCAAAATGCAGGCAGGCCATACGCCAGCAAGTGCAGACACATGCAGCAAAGCTTGCCAAAATTGATCCCCACTGAAGGCCAAAACCGAAAAGAAGGACCTACAAAGGCGGGGCTCCATGTGTGAGGGGCAGGGCTTCAGGCAGTGAGGGGCGGTGCTCTATGTGTGACGGAAGCGGCTCCATGTGTGTGGGGCAGGGCTCCAGCCAGTGATGGGCGGGGCTCCATGTGGGATGGGCAGGGCTCCATGAGTGAGGGAAGGGGTTCCATGCGTGAGGGGCGGGGTTCCGGGCTGTGAGGGGTGGGGATCCAGTCAGTGAGGGGTGGGGCTCTAGGCAGTGATTGCCGAGGCTCCATGTGTTAGGGTTAGGGCTGCAGCCAGAGAGGGGCAGGGCTCCATGTGTGAGGGAAAAGGCTCCATGTGTGTGGGGCAGGGCTCCAGCCAGTGATGGGCGGGGCTCCATGTGGGATGGGCAGGGCTCCATGCAGTGAGGGATAGGGCTCCATATTTGAGGGGCGGGGCTTCAAATATGAAGGGCAAGGCCCCATGAGTGAAGGCCGGGGTTCCAGGCTTTCAGGGGTGGGGATCCAGTCAGTGAGGGGCGGGGCTCAGGGCAGTGATGGCCGGGGCTCTTTGTGTTAGTGGCAGGGCTCCAGCCAGAGAGGGGCAAGGCTCCATGTGTGAGGGAAAGGGCTCCATGTTTGTGGGGCAGGGCTCCAGCCAGTGATGGGCAGGGATCCATGAGGGATGGGCAGGGCTCCATGCAGTCAGGGGCAAGGCTCCATATTTGAGGGGCGGGGCTCCAATTATGAAGGGCAAGGCCCCATGAGTGAGGCGCGGGGTTCCAGGCTTTCAGGGGTGGGGATCCAGTCAGTGCGGGGCGGGGCACTAGGCAGTCATGGCTGGGGCTCCCTGTGTGAGGGGCAGGGCTTCAGGCAGTGAGGGGCGGTGGATGGAGACAGCATGGGAAATATTGCATTAGGAAAAGTAAAAATGTAAATTTGGTAAATTTAGTGACTGTAAGAAAATGGCCCGGGATTATGTCAGGTGCAGTGCGAAGGACTAAATGATGCCAAAACAAAGCTCACAGATATTTCAAAAGCAGCGGGAAAAGTCAAGGAGGAAAACACAACTTAGGGGGCAAGATATGAGGGACATGGCATCGAATATTTAAAACAAGAAAAAGAAAAACAAGAAAAAATCGTTCCCAAAGTCAAAGCCTTCAAAATGCAGGCAGGCCATACGCCAGCAAGTGCAGGCACATGCAGCAAAGCTTGCCAAATCTGATCCCCACTGAAGGCCAAAACAGAAAATAAGGGCCTACAAACAGGCTGGAGCGGAGACACCATCAAAGGAATTGTAATTGGAGGAGAAAAAAAGAAAATTTGGGAAATTTAGTGACTCTAAGAAAATGGCCCGGCATAATATCAGTTGCAGTGCGAAGGACCAAAAGATGCAAAAACTAAGCTCACAGATGTTGCAAAAGCAGGGGAAAAAGTCAAGGAGGAAGACACAACTTAGGTGGCAAGATATGAGGACATGGCATGGACACTTCAGAAATCAACCAAAAAATGATAAAAATCTTTCCCCAAGTCAAAGCCATCAAAAGGCATGGCATGCCATCAAGGGCAGGGAAATGCACCAATGATTCTTCGATTCGTCCCCATTGAAATCACAAGATTTCTTTTCCCTTCCCGAAAGGAAATGAAATTTCCTTTCGGGAAGGGAAAAGGAATCTTGTGAATCCCAAAAGAAAGGCTTGCAAACACTCTGGAAAGGAGATAGGTTCAAATGAAATGCAATTGAAAAAAGCAGAAAATCAGTAATTTTAATGTCTTCAAAAAATAGGCTGTGAGGAAATCAGCTGCATTGCAAAGGACCAAAAGATGCAAAAAATAGGCTCACAGATGTTGCAAAAGCAGGGGAAAAAGTCAAGGAGGAAGACACAACTTAGGGGGCAAGATATGAGGGACATGGCATGGACACTTCACAAAACAAGGAAAAAAAAAAAATTTTCCAAAGTCAAAGCCATCAAAATGCAGGCAGGCCATACACCAGCAAGTCCAGGCACATGCAGCAAAGCTTGCCAAAATTCATCCCCACTGAAGGCCCAAACAGAAAAGAAGGACCTACAAACACACTGGAACGGAGACTCCATCAAAGGAATTGCAATTGGAGGAGAAAAAAAGGAAATTTGGGAAATCTAGTTACTCTAAGAAAATGGCCCGGGATTATATGAGGTGCAGTGCGAAGGACCAAAAGATGCAAAAATTAAGCTAAGAGATGTTGCAAAATCAGGGGAAATAGTCAAGGAGGAAGACACAACTTACGGGGCAAGATATGAGGGACATGGCATGAACAGTTAAACAAAAAAAAAAAAAACAAGAAAAAATCTTTCCCAAAGTCAAAGCCATCAAAATGCAGGCAGGCCATACGCCAGCAAGTGCAGACACATGCAGCAAAGCTTGCCAAAATTGATCCCCACTGAAGGCCAAAACCGAAAAGAAGGACCTACAAAGGCGGGGCTCCATGTGTGAGGGGCAGGGCTTCAGGCAGTGAGGGGCGGTGCTCTATGTGTGACGGAAGCGGCTCCATGTGTGTGGGGCAGGGCTCCAGCCAGTGATGGGCGGGGCTCCATGTAGGATGGGCAGGGCTCCATGAGTGAGGGAAGGGGTTCCATGCGTGAGGGGCGGGGTTCCGGGCTGTGAGGGGTGGGGATCCAGTCAGTGAGGGGTGGGGCTCTAGGCAGTGATTGCCGAGGCTCCATGTGTTAGGGTTAGGGCTGCAGCCAGAGAGGGGCAGGGCTCCATGTGTGAGGGAAAAGGCTCCATGTGTGTGGGGCAGGGCTCCAGCCAGTGATGGGCGGGGCTCCATGTGGGATGGGCAGGGCTCCATGCAGTGAGGGATAGGGCTCCATAGCTGAGGGGCGGGGCTTCAAATATGAAGGGCAAGGCCCCATGAGTGAAGGCCGGGGTTCCAGGCTTTCAGGGGTGGGGATCCAGTCAGTGCGGGGCGGGGCACTAGGCAGTCATGGCTGGGGCTCCCTGTGTGAGGGGCAGGGCTTCAGGCAGTGAGGGGCGGTGGATGGAGACAGCATGGGAAATATTGCATTAGGAAAAGTAAAAATGTAAATTTGGTAAATTTAGTGACTGTAAGAAAATGGCCCGGGATTATGTCAGGTGCAGTGCGAAGGACTAAATGATGCCAAAACAAAGCTCACAGATATTTCAAAAGCAGCGGGAAAAGTCAAGGAGGAAAACACAACTTAGGGGGCAAGATATGAGGGACATGGCATCGAATATTTAAAACAAGAAAAAAGAAAAACAAGAAAAAATCGTTCCCAAAGTCAAAGCCTTCAAAATGCAGGCAGGCCATACGCCAGCAAGTGCAGGCACATGCAGCAAAGCTTGCCAAATCTGATCCCCACTGAAGGCCAAAACAGAAAATAAGGGCCTACAAACAGGCTGGAGCGGAGACACCATCAAAGGAATTGTAATTGGAGGAGAAAAAAAGAAAATTTGGGAAATTTAGTGACTCTAAGAAAATGGCCCGGCATAATATCAGTTGCAGTGCGAAGGACCAAAAGATGCAAAAACTAAGCTCACAGATGTTGCAAAAGCAGGGGAAAAAGTCAAGGAGGAAGACACAACTTAGGTGGCAAGATATGAGGACATGGCATGGACACTTCAGAAATCAACCAAAAAATGATAAAAATCTTTCCCCAAGTCAAAGCCATCAAAAGGCATGGCATGCCATCAAGGGCAGGGAAATGCACCAATGATTCTTCGATTCGTCCCCATTGAAATCACAAGATTTCTTTTCCCTTCCCCGAAAGGAAATGAAATTTCCTTTCGGGAAGGGAAAAGGAATCTTGTGAATCCCAAAAGAAAGGCTTGCAAACACTCTGGAAAGGAGATAGGTTCAAATGAAATGCAATTGAAAAAAGCAGAAAATCAGTAATTTTAATATCTTCAAAAAATAGGCTGTGAGGAAATCAGCTGCATTGCAAAGGACCAAAAGATGCAAAAAATAGGCTCAGAGATGTTGCAAAAGCAGGGGAAAAAGTCAAGGAGGAAGACACAACTTAGGGGGCAAGATATGAGGGACATGGCATGGACACTTCACAAAACAAGGAAAAAAAAAAAATTTTCCAAAGTCAAAGCCATCAAAATGCAGGCAGGCCATACACCAGCAAGTCCAGGCACATGCAGCAAAGCTTGCCAAAATTCATCCCCACTGAAGGCCCAAACAGAAAAGAAGGACCTACAAACACACTGGAACGGAGACTCCATCAAAGGAATTGCAATTGGAGGAGAAAAAAAGGAAATTTGGGAAATCTAGTTACTCTAAGAAAATGGCCCGGGATTATATGAGGTGCAGTGCGAAGGACCAAAAGATGCAAAAATTAAGCTAAGAGATGTTGCAAAATCAGGGGAAATAGTCAAGGAGGAAGACACAACTTAGGGGGCAAGATATGAGGGACATGGCATGAACAGTTAAACAAAAAAAAAAAAACAAGAAAAAATCTTTCCCAAAGTCAAAGCTATCAAAATGCAGGCAGGCCATACGCCAGCAAGTGCAGACACATGCAGCAAAGCTTGCCAAAATTGATCCCCACCGAAGGCCAAAACCGAAAAGAAGGACCTACCAAGGCGGGGCTCCATGTGTGAGGGGCAGGGCTTCAGGCAGTGAGGGGCGGTGCTCTATGTGTGACGGAAGCGGCTCATTGTGTGTGGGGCAGGGCTCCAGCCAGTGATGGGCGGGGGTTCCATGTGGGATGGGCAGGGCTCCATGAGTGAGGGAAGGGGTTCCATGCGTGAGGGGCGGGGTTCCAGGCTGTGAGGGGTGGGGATCCAGTCAGTGAGGGGTGGGGCTCTAGGCAGTGATTGCCGAGGCTCCATGTGTTAGGGTTAGGGCTGCAGCCAGAGAGGGGCAGGGCTCCATGTGTGAGGGAAAAGGCTCCATGTGTGTGGGGCAGGGCTCCAGCCAGTGATGGGCGGGGCTCCATGTGGGATGGGCAGGGCTCCATGCAGTGAGGGATAGGGCTCCATAGTTGAGGGGCGGGGCTTCAAATATGAAGGGCAAGGCCCCATGAGTGAAGGCCGGGGTTCCAGGCTTTCAGGGGTGGGGATCCAGTCAGTGAGGGGCGGGGGCTGAGGGCAGTGATGGCCGGGGCTCTTTGTGTTAGTGGCAGGGCTCCAGCCAGAGAGGGGCAAGGCTCCATGTGTGAGGGAAAGGGCTCCATGTTTGTGGGGCAGGGCTCCAGCCAGTGATGGGCGGGGATCCATGAGGGATGGGCAGGGCTCCATGCAGTCAGGGGCAAGGCTCCATATTTGAGGGGCGGGGCTCCAATTATGAAGGGCAAGGCCCCATGAGTGAGGCGCGGGGTTCCAGGCTTTCAGGGGTGGGGATCCAGTCAGTGCGGGGCGGGGCACTAGGCAGTCATGGCTGGGGCTCCCTGTGTGAGGGGCAGGGCTTCAGGCAGTGAGGGGCGGTGGATGGAGACAGCATGGGAAATATTGCATTAGGAAAAGTAAAAATGTAAATTTGGTAAATTTAGTGACTGTAAGAAAATGGCCCGGGATTATGTCAGGTGCAGTGCGAAGGACTAAATGATGCCAAAACAAAGCTCACAGATATTTCAAAAGCAGCGGGAAAAGTCAAGGAGGAAAACACAACTTAGGGGGCAAGATATGAGGGACATGGCATCGAATATTTAAAACAAGAAAAAAGAAAAACAAGAAAAAATCGTTCCCAAAGTCAAAGCCTTCAAAATGCAGGCAGGCCATACGCCAGCAAGTGCAGGCACATGCAGCAAAGCTTGCCAAATCTGATCCCCACTGAAGGCCAAAACAGAAAATAAGGGCCTACAAACAGGCTGGAGCGGAGACACCATCAAAGGAATTGTAATTGGAGGAGAAAAAAAGAAAATTTGGGAAATTTAGTGACTCTAAGAAAATGGCCCGGCATAATATCAGTTGCAGTGCGAAGGACCAAAAGATGCAAAAACTAAGCTCACAGATGTTGCAAAAGCAGGGGAAAAAGTCAAGGAGGAAGACACAACTTAGGTGGCAAGATATGAGGACATGGCATGGACACTTCAGAAATCAACCAAAAAATGATAAAAATCTTTCCCCAAGTCAAAGCCATCAAAAGGCATGGCATGCCATCAAGGGCAGGGAAATGCACCAATGATTCTTCGATTCGTCCCCATTGAAATCACAAGATTTCTTTTCCCTTCCCGAAAGGAAATGAAATTTCCTTTCGGGAAGGGAAAAGGAATCTTGTGAATCCCAAAAGAAAGGCTTGCAAACACTCTGGAAAGGAGATAGGTTCAAATGAAATGCAATTGAAAAAAGCAGAAAATCAGTAATTTTAATGTCTTCAAAAAATAGGCTGTGAGGAAATCAGCTGCATTGCAAAGGACCAAAAGATGCAAAAAATAGGCTCACAGATGTTGCAAAAGCAGGGGAAAAAGTCAAGGAGGAAGACACAACTTAGGGGGCAAGATATGAGGGACATGGCATGGACACTTCACAAAACAAGGAAAAAAAAAAAAATTTTCCAAAGTCAAAGCCATCAAAATGCAGGCAGGCCATACACCAGCAAGTCCAGGCACATGCAGCAAAGCTTGCCAAAATTCATCCCCACTGAAGGCCCAAACAGAAAAGAAGGACCTACAAACACACTGGAACGGAGACTCCATCAAAGGAATTGCAATTGGAGGAGAAAAAAAGGAAATTTGGGAAATCTAGTTACTCTAAGAAAATGGCCCGGGATTATATGAGGTGCAGTGCGAAGGACCAAAAGATGCAAAAATTAAGCTAAGAGATGTTGCAAAATCAGGGGAAATAGTCAAGGAGGAAGACACAACTTATGGGGCAAGATATGAGGGACATGGCATGAACAGTTAAACAAAAAAAAAAAAACAAGAAAAAATCTTTCCCAAAGTCAAAGCCATCAAAATGCAGGCAGGCCATACGCCAGCAAGTGCAGACACATGCAGCAAAGCTTGCCAAAATTGATCCCCACCGAAGGCCAAAACCGAAAAGAAGGACCTACCAAGGCGGGGCTCCATGTGTGAGGGGCAGGGCTTCAGGCAGTGAGGGGCGGTGCTCTATGTGTGACGGAAGCGGCTCATTGTGTGTGGGGCAGGGCTCCAGCCAGTGATGGGCGGGGTTCCATGTGGGATGGGCAGGGCTCCATGAGTGAGGGAAGGGGTTCCATGCGTGAGGGGCGGGGTTCCGGGCTGTGAGGGGTGGGGATCCAGTCAGTGAGGGGTGGGGCTCTAGGCAGTGATTGCCGAGGCTCCATGTGTTAGGGTTAGGGCTGCAGCCAGAGAGGGGCAGGGCTCCATGTGTGAGGGAAAAGGCTCCATGTGTGTGGGGCAGGGCTCCAGCCAGTGATGGGCGGGGCTCCATGTGGGATGGGCAGGGCTCCATGCAGTGAGGGATAGGGCTCCATAGTTGAGGGGCGGGGCTTCAAATATGAAGGGCAAGGCCCCATGAGTGAAGGCCGGGGTTCCAGGCTTTCAGGGGTGGGGATCCAGTCAGTGAGGGGCGGGGCTGAGGGCAGTGATGGCCGGGGCTCTTTGTGTTAGTGGCAGGGCTCCAGCCAGAGAGGGGCAAGGCTCCATGTGTGAGGGAAAGGGCTCCATGTTTGTGGGGCAGGGCTCCAGCCAGTGATGGGCGGGGATCCATGAGGGATGGGCAGGGCTCCATGCAGTCAGGGGCAAGGCTCCATATTTGAGGGGCGGGGCTCCAATTATGAAGGGCAAGGCCCCATGAGTGAGGCGCGGGGTTCCAGGCTTTCAGGGGTGGGGATCCAGTCAGTGCGGGGCGGGGCACTAGGCAGTCATGGCTGGGGCTCCCTGTGTGAGGGGCAGGGCTTCAGGCAGTGAGGGGCGGTGGATGGAGACAGCATGGGAAATATTGCATTAGGAAAAGTAAAAATGTAAATTTGTTAAATTTAGTGACTGTAAGAAAATGGCCGGGGATTATGTCAGGTGCAGTGCGAAGGACTAAATGATGCCAAAACAAAGCTCACAGATATTTCAAAAGCAGCGGGAAAAGTCAAGGAGGAAAACACAACTTAGGGGGCAAGATATGAGGGACATGGCATGAATATTTCAAACAAGAAAAAAGAAAAACAAGAAAAAATCGTTCCCAAAGTCAAAGCCTTCAAAATGCAGGCAGGCCATACGCCAGCAAGTGCAGGCACATGCAGCAAAGCTTGCCAAATCTGATCCCCACTGAAGGCCAAAACAGAAAATAAGGGCCTACAAACAGGCTGGAGCGGAGACACCATCAAAGGAATTGTAATTGGAGGAGAAAAAAAGAAAATTTGGGAAATTTAGTGACTCTAAGAAAATGGCCCGGCATAATATCAGTTGCAGTGCGAAGGACCAAAAGATGCAAAAACTAAGCTCACAGATGTTGCAAAAGCAGGGGAAAAAGTCAAGGAGGAAGACACAACTTAGGTGGCAAGATATGAGGACATGGCATGGACACTTCAGAAATCAACCAAAAAATGAAAAAAATCTTTCCCCAAGTCAAAGCCACCAAAAGGCATGGCATGCCATCAAGGGCAGGGAAATGCACCAATGATTCTTCGAGTCGTCCCCATTGAAATCACAAGATTTCTTTTCCCTTCCCGAAAGGAAATGAAATTTCCTTTCGGGAAGGGAAAAGGAATCTTGTGAATCCCAAAAGAAAGGCTTGCAAACACTCTGGAAGGAGATAAGTTCAAATGAAATGCAATTGAAAAAAGCAGAAAATCAGTAATTTTAATGTCTTCAAAAAATAGGCTGTGAGGAAATCAGCTGCATTGCAAAGGACCAAAAGATGCAAAAAATAGGCTCACAGATGTTGCAAAAGCAGGGGAAAAAGTCAAGGAGGAAGACACAACTTAGGGGGCAAGATATGAGGGACATGGCATGGACACTTCACAAAACAACGAAAAAAAAACAAATTTTCCAAAGTCAAAGCCATCAAAATGCAGGCAGGCCATACACCAGCATGTCCAGGCACATGCAGAAAAGCTTGCCAAAATTCATCCCCACTGAAGACCCAAACAGAAAAGAAGGACCTACAAACACACTGGAACAGAGACTCCATCAAAGGAATTGCAATTGGAGAAAAAAAAAAGGAAATTTGGGAAATCTAGTTACTCTAAAAAAATGGGCCGGGATTATATGAGGTGCAGTGCGAAGGACCAAAAGATGCCAAAATTAAGCTAAGAGATGTTGCAAAATCAGGGGAAATAGTCAAGGAGAAGACACAACTTACCGGGAGAGATATGAGGGACATGGCATGAACAGATAAACAAAAAAAAAAAAACAAGAAAATATCTTTCCCAAAGTCAAAGCCATCAAAATGCAGGCAGGCCATACGCCAGCAAGTGCAGACACATGCAGCAAAGCTTGCCAAAATTGATCCCCACTGAAGGCCAAAACCGAAAAGAAGGACCTACAAACGCGGGGCTCCATGTGTGAGGGGCAGGGCTTCAGGCAGTGAGGGGCGGTGCTCTATGTGTGACGGAAGCGGCTCCATGTGTGTGGGGCAGGGCTCCAGCCAGTGATGGGCGGGGCTCCATGTGGGATGGGCAGGGCTCCATGAGTGAGGGAAGGGGTTCCATGCGTGAGGGGCGGGGTTCCGGGCTGTGAGGGGTGGGGATCCAGTCAGTGAGGGGTGGGGCTCTAGGCAGTGATTGCCGAGGCTCCATGTGTTAGGGTTAGGGCTGCAGCCAGAGAGGGGCAGGGCTCCATGTGTGAGGGAAAAGGCTCCATGTGTGTGGGGCAGGGCTCCAGCCAGTGATGGGCGGGGCTCCATGTGGGATGGGCAGGGCTCCATGCAGTGAGGGATAGGGCTCCATATTTGAGGGGCGGGGCTTCAAATATGAAGGGGAAGGCCCCATGAGTGAAGGCCGGGGTTCCAGGCTTTCAGGGGTGGGGATCCAGTCAGTGAGGGGCGGGGCTCAGGGCAGTGATGGCCGGGGCTCTTTGTGTTAGTGGCAGGGCTCCAGCCAGAGAGGGGCAAGGCTCCATGTGTGAGGGAAAGGGCTCCATGTTTGTGGGGCAGGGCTCCAGCCAGTGATGGGCAGGGATCCATGAGGGATGGGCAGGGCTCCATGCAGTCAGGGGCAAGGCTCCATATTTGAGGGGCGGGGCTCCAATTATGAAGGGCAAGGCCCCATGAGTGAGGCGCGGGGTTCCAGGCTTTCAGGGGTGGGGATCCAGTCAGTGCGGGGCGGGGCACTAGGCAGTCATGGCTGGGGCTCCCTGTGTGAGGGGCAGGGCTTCAGGCAGTGAGGGGCGGTGGATGGAGACAGCATGGGAAATATTGCATTAGGAAAAGTAAAAATGTAAATTTGGTAAATTTAGTGACTGTAAGAAAATGGCCCGGGATTATGTCAGGTGCAGTGCGAAGGACTAAATGATGCCAAAACAAAGCTCACAGATATTTCAAAAGCAGCGGGAAAAGTCAAGGAGGAAAACACAACTTAGGGGGCAAGATATGAGGGACATGGCATCGAATATTTAAAACAAGAAAAAAGAAAAACAAGAAAAAATCGTTCCCAAAGTCAAAGCCTTCAAAATGCAGGCAGGCCATACGCCAGCAAGTGCAGGCACATGCAGCAAATCTTGCCAAATCTGATCCCCACTGAAGGCCAAAACAGAAAATAAGGGCCTACAAACAGGCTGGAGCGGAGACACCATCAAAGGAATTGTAATTGGAGGAGAAAAAAAGAAAATTTGGGAAATTTAGTGACTCTAAGAAAATGGCCCGGCATAATATCAGTTGCAGTGCGAAGGACCAAAAGATGCAAAAACTAAGCTCACAGATGTTGCAAAAGCAGGGGAAAAAGTCAAGGAGGAAGACACAACTTAGGTGGCAAGATATGAGGACATGGCATGGACACTTCAGAAATCAACCAAAAAATGATAAAAATCTTTCCCCAAGTCAAAGCCATCAAAAGGCATGGCATGCCATCAAGGGCAGGGAAATGCACCAATGATTCTTCGATTCGTCCCCATTGAAATCACAAGATTTCTTTTCCCTTCCCGAAAGGAAATGAAATTTCCTTTCGGGAAGGGAAAAGGAATCTTGTGAATCCCAAAAGAAAGGCTTGCAAACACTCTGGAAAGGAGATAGGTTCAAATGAAATGCAATTGAAAAAAGCAGAAAATCAGTAATTTTAATATCTTCAAAAAATAGGCTGTGAGGAAATCAGCTGCATTGCAAAGGACCAAAAGATTCAAAAAATAGGCTCAGAGATGTTGCAAAAGAAGGGGAAAAAGTCAAGGAGGAAGACACAACTTAGGGGGCAAGATATGAGGGACATGGCATGGACACTTCACAAAACAAGGAAAAAAAAAAAATTTTCCAAAGTCAAAGCCTTCAAAATGCAGGCAGGCCATACGCCAGCAAGTGCAGGCACATGCAGCAAAGCTTGCCAAATCTGATCCCCACTGAAGGCCAAAACAGAAAATAAGGGCCTACAAACAGGCTGGAGCGGAGACACCATCAAAGGAATTGTAATTGGAGGAGAAAAAAAGAAAATTTGGGAAATTTAGTGACTCTAAGAAAATGGCCCGGCATAATATCAGTTGCAGTGCGAAGGACCAAAAGATGCAAAAACTAAGCTCACAGATGTTGCAAAAGCAGGGGAAAAAGTCAAGGAGGAAGACACAACTTAGGTGGCAAGATATGAGGACATGGCATGGACACTTCAGAAATCAACCAAAAAATGATAAAAATCTTTCCCCAAGTCAAAGCCATCAAAAGGCATGGCATGCCATCAAGGGCAGGGAAATGCACCAATGATTCTTCGATTCGTCCCCATTGAAATCACAAGATTTCTTTTCCCTTCCCGAAAGGAAATGAAATTTCCTTTCGGGAAGGGAAAAGGAATCTTGTGAATCCCAAAAGAAAGGCTTGCAAACACTCTGGAAAGGAGATAGGTTCAAATGAAATGCAATTGAAAAAAGCAGAAAATCGGGAATTTTAGTCTCTTCAAAAAATAGGCTGTGAGGAAATCAGCCGCATTGCAAAGGACCAAAAGATGCAAAAAATAGGCTCACAGATGTTGCAAAAGCAGGGGAAAAAGTCAAGGAGGAAGACACAACTTAGGGGGCAAGATATGAGGGACATGGCATGGACACTTCACAAAACAACGAAAAAAAAAAAAATTTTCCAAAGTCAAAGCCATCAAAATGCAGGCAGGCCATACACCAGCAAGTCCAGGCACATGCAGCAAAGCTTGCCAAAATTCATCCCCACTGAAGGCCCAAACAGAAAAGAAGGACCTACAAACACACTGGAACGGAGACTCCATCAAAGGAATTGCAATTGGAGGAGAAAAAAAGGAAATTTGGGAAATCTAGTTACTCTAAGAAAATGGCCCGGGATTATATGAGGTGCAGTGCGAAGGACCAAAAGATGCAAAAATTAAGCTAAGAGATGTTGCAAAATCAGGGGAAATAGTCAAGGAGGAAGACACAACTTACGGGGCAAGATATGAGGGACATGGCATGAACAGTTAAACAAAAAAAAAAAAACAAGAAAAAATCTTTCCCAAAGTCAAAGCCATCAAAATGCAGGCAGGCCATACGCCAGCAAGTGCAGACACATGCAGCAAAGCTTGCCAAAATTGATCCCCACCGAAGGCCAAAACCGAAAAGAAGGACCTACCAAGGCGGGGCTCCATGTGTGAGGGGCAGGGCTTCAGGCAGTGAGGGGCGGTGCTCTATGTGTGACGGAAGCGGCTCATTGTGTGTGGGGCAGGGCTCCAGCCAGTGATGGGCGGGGTTCCATGTGGGATGGGCAGGGCTCCATGAGTGAGGGAAGGGGTTCCATGCGTGAGGGGCGGGGTTCCGGGCTGTGAGGGGTGGGGATCCAGTCAGTGAGGGGTGGGGCTCTAGGCAGTGATTGCCGAGGCTCCATGTGTTAGGGTTAGGGCTGCAGCCAGAGAGGGGCAGGGCTCCATGTGTGAGGGAAAAGGCTCCATGTGTGTGGGGCAGGGCTCCAGCCAGTGATGGGCGGGGCTCCATGTGGGATGGGCAGGGCTCCATGCAGTGAGGGATAGGGCTCCATAGTTGAGGGGCGGGGCTTCAAATATGAAGGGCAAGGCCCCATGAGTGAAGGCCGGGGTTCCAGGCTTTCAGGGGTGGGGATCCAGTCAGTGAGGGGCGGGGCTGAGGGCAGTGATGGCCGGGGCTCTTTGTGTTAGTGGCAGGGCTCCAGCCAGAGAGGGGCAAGGCTCCATGTGTGAGGGAAAGGGCTCCATGTTTGTGGGGCAGGGCTCCAGCCAGTGATGGGCGGGGATCCATGAGGGATGGGCAGGGCTCCATGCAGTCAGGGGCAAGGCTCCATATTTGAGGGGCGGGGCTCCAATTATGAAGGGCAAGGCCCCATGAGTGAGGCGCGGGGTTCCAGGCTTTCAGGGGTGGGGATCCAGTCAGTGCGGGGCGGGGCACTAGGCAGTCATGGCTGGGGCTCCCTGTGTGAGGGGCAGGGCTTCAGGCAGTGAGGGGCGGTGGATGGAGACAGCATGGGAAATATTGCATTAGGAAAAGTAAAAATGTAAATTTGGTAAATTTAGTGACTGTAAGAAAATGGCCCGGGATTATGTCAGGTGCACTGCGAAGGACTAAATGATGCCAAAACAAAGCTCACAGATATTTCAAAAGCAGCGGGAAAAGTCAAGGAGGAAAACACAACTTAGGGGGCAAGATATGAGGGACATGGCATGAATATTTCAAACAAGAAAAAAGAAAAACAAGAAAAAATCGTTCCCAAAGTCAAAGCCTTCAAAATGCAGGCAGGCCATACGCCAGCAAGTGCAGGCACATGCAGCAAAGCTTGCCAAATCTGATCCCCACTGAAGGCCAAAACAGAAAATAAGGGCCTACAAACAGGCTGGAGCGGAGACACCATCAAAGGAATTGTAATTGGAGGAGAAAAAATGAAAATTTGGGAAATTTAGTGACTCTAAGAAAATGGCCCGGCATAATATCAGTTGCAGTGCGAAGGACCAAAAGATGCAAAAACTAAGCTCACAGATGTTGCAAAAGCAGGGGAAAAAGTCAAGGAGGAAGACACAACTTAGGTGGCAAGATATGAGGACATGGCATGGACACTTCAGAAATCAACCAAAAAATGAAAATAATCTTTCCCCAAGTCAAAGCCACCAAAAGGCATGGCATGCCATCAAGGGCAGGGAAATGCACCAATGATTCTTCGAGTCGTCCCCATTGAAATCACAAGATTTCTTTTCCCTTCCCGAAAGGAAATGAAATTTCCTTTCGGGAAGGGAAAAGGAATCTTGTGAATCCCAAAAGAAAGGCTTGCAAACACTCTGGAAGGAGATAAGTTCAAATGAAATGCAATTGAAAAAAGCAGAAAATCAGTAATTTTAATGTCTTCAAAAAATAGGCTGTGAGGAAATCAGCTGCATTGCAAAGGACCAAAAGATGCAAAAAATAGGCTCACAGATGTTGCAAAAGCAGGGGAAAAAGTCAAGGAGGAAGACACAACTTAGGGGGCAAGATATGAGGGACATGGCATGGACACTTCACAAAACAACGAAAAAAAAACAAATTTTCCAAAGTCAAAGCCATCAAAATGCAGGCAGGCCATACACCAGCAAGTCCAGGCACATGCAGAAAAGCTTGCCAAAATTCATCCCCACTGAAGACCCAAACAGAAAAGAAGGACCTACAAACACACTGGAACAGAGACTCCATCAAAGGAATTGCAATTGGAGAAAAAAAAAAGGAAATTTGGGAAATCTAGTTACTCTAAAAAAATGGCCCGGGATTATATGAGGTGCAGTGCGAAGGACCAAAAGATGCCAAAATTAAGCTAAGAGATGTTGCAAAATCAGGGGAAATAGTCAAGGAGAAGACACAACTTACCGGGAGAGATATGAGGGACATGGCATGAACAGATAAACAAAAAAAAAAAAACAAGAAAATATCTTTCCCAAAGTCAAAGCCATCAAAATGCAGGCAGGCCATACGCCAGCAAGTGCAGACACATGCAGCAAAGCTTGCCAAAATTGATCCCCACTGAAGGCCAAAACCGAAAAGAAGGACCTACAAAGGCGGGGCTCCATGTGTGAGGGGCAGGGCTTCAGGCAGTGAGGGGCGGTGCTCTATGTGTGACGGAAGCGGCTCCATGTGTGTGGAGCAGGGCTCCAGCCAGTGATGGGCGGGGCTCCATGTGGGATGGGCAGGGCTCCATGAGTGAGGGAAGGGGTTCCATGCGTGAGGGGCGGGGTTCCGGGCTGTGAGGGGTGGGGATCCAGTCAGTGAGGGGTGGGGCTCTAGGCAGTGATTGCCGAGGCTCCATGTGTTAGGGTTAGGGCTGCAGCCAGAGAGGGGCAGGGCTCCATGTGTGAGGGAAAAGGCTCCATGTGTGTGGGGCAGGGCTCCAGCCAGTGATGGGCGGGGCTCCATGTGGGATGGGCAGGGCTCCATGCAGTGAGGGATAGGGCTCCATATTTGAGGGGCGGGGCTTCAAATATGAAGGGGAAGGCCCCATGAGTGAAGGCCGGGGTTCCAGGCTTTCAGGGGTGGGGATCCAGTCAGTGAGGGGCGGGGCTCAGGGCAGTGATGGCCGGGGCTCTTTGTGTTAGTGGCAGGGCTCCAGCCAGAGAGGGGCAAGGCTCCATGTGTGAGGGAAAGGGCTCCATGTTTGTGGGGCAGGGCTCCAGCCAGTGATGGGCAGGGATCCATGAGGGATGGGCAGGGCTCCATGCAGTCAGGGGCAAGGCTCCATATTTGAGGGGCGGGGCTCCAATTATGAAGGGCAAGGCCCCATGAGTGAGGCGCGGGGTTCCAGGCTTTCAGGGGTGGGGATCCAGTCAGTGCAGGGCGGGGCACTAGGCAGTCATGGCTGGGGCTCCCTGTGTGAGGGGCAGGGCTTCAGGCAGTGAGGGGCGGTGGATGGAGACAGCATGGGAAATATTGCATTAGGAAAAGTAAAAATGTAAATTTGGTAAATTTAGTGACTGTAAGAAAATGGCCCGGGATTATGTCAGGTGCAGTGCGAAGGACTAAATGATGCCAAAACAAAGCTCACAGATATTTCAAAAGCAGCGGGAAAAGTCAAGGAGGAAAACACAACTTAGGGGGCAAGATATGAGGGACATGGCATGAATATTTCAAACAAGAAAAAAGAAAAACAAGAAAAAATCGTTCCCAAAGTCAAAGCCTTCAAAATGCAGGCAGGCCATACGCCAGCAAGTGCAGGCACATGCAGCAAAGCTTGCCAAATCTGATCCCCACTGAAGGCCAAAACAGAAAATAAGGGCCTACAAACAGGCTGGAGCGGAGACACCGTCAAAGGAATTGTAATTGGAGGAGAAAAAATGAAAATTTGGGAAATTTAGTGACTCTAAGAAAATGGCCCAGGATATTATCACGTGCAGTGCGAAGGACCAAAAGATGCAAAAACTAAGCTCACAGGTGTTGCAAAAGCAGGGGAAAAAGTCAAGGAGGAAGACACAACTTAGATGGCAAGATATGAGGACATGGCATGGACATTTCAGAAATCAACCAAAAAATGAAAATAATCTTTCCCCAAGTCAAAGCCACCAAAAGGCATGGCATGCCATCAAGGGCAGGGAAATGCACCAATGATTCTTCGATTCGTCCCCATGGAAATCACAAGATTTCTTTTCCCTTCCCGAAAGGAAATGAAATTTCCTTTCGGGAAGGGAAAAGGAATCTTGTGAATCCCAAAAGAAAGGCTTGCAAACACTCTGGAAAGGAGATAAGTTCAAATGAAATGCAATTGAAAAAAGCAGAAAATCAGTAATTTTAATGTCTTCAAAAAATAGGCTGTGAGGAAATCAGCTGCATTGCAAAGGACCAAAAGATGCAAAAAATAGGCTCACAGATGTTGCAAAAGCAGGGGAAAAAGCCAAGGAGGAAGACACAACTTAGGGGGCAAGATATGAGGGACATGGCATGGACACTTCACAAAACAACGAAAAAAAAAAAAATTTTCCAAAGTCAAAGCCATCAAAATGCAGGCAGGCCATACACCAGCAAGTCCAGGCACATGCAGCAAAGCTTGCCAAAATTGATCCCCACTGAAGGCCCAAACAGAAAAGAAGGACCTACAAACACACTGGAACGGAGACTCCATCAAAGGAATTGCAATTGGAGGAGAAAAAAAGGAAATTTGGGAAATCTAGTTACTCTAAGAAAATGGGCCGGGATTATATGAGGTGCAGTGCGAAGGACCAAAAGATGCAAAAATTAAGCTAAGAGATGTTGCAAAATCAGGGGAAATAGTCAAGGAGGAAGACACAACTTATGGGGCAAGATATGAGGGACATGGCATGAACAGTTAAACAAAAAAAAAAAAAACAAGAAAAAATCTTTCCCAAAGTCAAAGCCATCAAAATGCAGGCAGACCATACGCCAGCACGTGCAGACACATGCAGCAAAGCTTGCCAAAATTGATCCCCACTGAAGGCCAAAACCGAAAAGAAGGACCTACAAATGCGGGGCTCCATGTGTGAGGGGCAGGGCTTCAGGCAGTGAGGGGCGTTGCTCTATGTGTGACGGAAGCGGCTCCATGTGTGTGGGGCAGGGCTCCAGCCAGTGATGGGCGGGGCTCCATGTGGGATGGGCAGGGCTCCATGAGTGAGGGAAGGGGCTCCATGAGTGAGGGAAGGGGTTCCATGCGTGAGGGGCGGGGTTCCGGGCTGTGAGGGGTGGGGATCCAGTCAGTGAGGGGTGGGGCTCTAGGCAGTGATTGCCGAGGCTCCATGTGTTAGGGTTAGGGCTGCAGCCAGAGAGGGGCAGGGCTCCATGTGTGAGGGAAAAGGCTCCATGTGTGTGGGGCAGGGCTCCAGCCAGTGATGGGCGGGGCTCCATGTCGGATGGGCAGGGCTGCATGCAGTGAGGGATAGGGCTCCATAGCTGAGGGGCGGGGCTTCAAATATGAAGGGCAAGGCCCCATGAGTGAAGGCCGGGGTTCCAGGCTTTCAGGGGTGGGGATCCAGTCAGTGAGGGGCGGGGCTGAGGGCAGTGATGGCCGGGGCTCTTTGTGTTAGTGGCAGGGCTCCAGCCA
Source organism: Artemisiospiza belli (assembly GCA_021963965.1). Classification (NCBI taxonomy): domain Eukaryota; kingdom Metazoa; phylum Chordata; class Aves; order Passeriformes; family Passerellidae; genus Artemisiospiza; species Artemisiospiza belli. The sequence goes on from JAKDEW010000444.1 coordinate 120,088, forward strand.
GAGAGGGGCAAGGCTCCATGTGTGAGGGAAAGGGCTCCATGTTTGTGGGGCAGGGCTCCAGCCAGTGATGGGCAGGGATCCATGAGGGATGGGCAGGGCTCCATGCAGTCAGGGGCAAGGCTCCATATTTGAGGGGCGGGGCTCCAATTATGAAGGGCAAGGCCCCATGAGTGAGGCGCGGGGTTCCAGGCTTTCAGGGGTGGGGATCCAGTCAGTGCGGGGCCGGGCACTAGGCAGTCATGGCTGGGGCTCCCTGTGTGAGGGGCAGGGCTTCAGGCAGTGAGGGGCGGTGGATGGAGACAGCATGGGAAATATTGCATTAGGAAAAGTAAAAATGTAAATTTGGTAAATTTAGTGACTGTAAGAAAATGGCCCGGGATTATGTCAGGTGCAGTGCGAAGGACTAAATGATGCCAAAACAAAGCTCACAGATATTTCAAAAGCAGCGGGAAAAGTCAAGGAGGAAAACACAACTTAGGGGGCAAGATATGAGGGACATGGCATCGAATATTTAAAACAAGAAAAAAGAAAAACAAGAAAAAATCGTTCCCAAAGTCAAAGCCTTCAAAATGCAGGCAGGCCATACGCCAGCAAGTGCAGGCACATGCAGCAAAGCTTGCCAAATCTGATCCCCACTGAAGGCCAAAACAGAAAATAAGGGCCTACAAACAGGCTGGAGCGGAGACACCATCAAAGGAATTGTAATTGGAGGAGAAAAAAAGAAAATTTGGGAAATTTAGTGACTGTAAGAAAATGGCCCAGGATAATATCAGGTGCAGTGCGAAGGACCAAAAGATGCAAAAACGAAGCTCACAGATGTTGCAAAAGCAGGGGAAAAAGTCAAGGAGGAAGACACAACTTAGGTGGCGAGATATGAGGACATGGCATGGACACTTCAGAAATCAACCAAAAAATGAAAAAAATCTTTCCCCAAGTCAAAGCCATCAAAAGGCATGGCATGCCATCAAGGGCAGGGAAATGCACCAATGATTCTTCGATTCGTCCCCATTGAAATCACAAGATTTCTTTTCCCTTCCCGAAAGGAAATGAAATTTCCTTTCGGGAAGGGAAAAGGAATCTTGTGAATCCCAAAAGAAAGGCTTGCAAACACTCTGGAAAGGAGATAGGTTCAAATGAAATGAAATTGAAAAAAGCAGAAAATTGGGAATTTTAGTCTCTTCAAAAAATAGGCTGTGAGGAAATCAGCTGCATTGCAAAGGACCAAAAGATGCAAAAAATAGGCTCACAGATGTTGCAAAAGCAGGGGAAAAAGTCAAGGAGGAAGACACAACTTAGGGGGCAAGATATGAGGGACATGGCATGGACACTTCACAAAACAACGAAAAAAAAAAAAATTTTCCAAAGTCAAAGCCATCAAAATGCAGGCAGGCCATACACCAGCAAGTCCAGGCACATGCAGCAAAGCTTGCCAAAATTCATCCCCACTGAAGGCCAAAACAGAAAAGAAGGACCTACAAACACACTGGAACGGAGACTCCATCAAAGGAATTGCAATTGGAGGAGAAAAAAAGGAAATTTGGGAAATCTAGTTACTCTAAGAAAATGGCCCGGGATTATATGAGGTGCAGTGCGAAGGACCAAAAGATGCAAAAATTAAGCTAAGAGATGTTGCAAAATCAGGGGAAATAGTCAAGGAGGAAGACACAACTTACGGGGCAAGATATGAGGGACATGGCATGAACAGTTAAACAAAAAAAAAAAAACAAGAAAAAATCTTTCCCAAAGTCAAAGCCATCAAAATGCAGGCAGGCCATACGCCAGCAAGTGCAGACACATGCAGCAAAGCTTGCCAAAATTGATCCCCACCGAAGGCCAAAACCGAAAAGAAGGACCTACCAAGGCGGGGCTCCATGTGTGAGGGGCAGGGCTTCAGGCAGTGAGGGGCGGTGCTCTATGTGTGACGGAAGCGGCTCATTGTGTGTGGGGCAGGGCTCCAGCCAGTGATGGGCGGGGTTCCATGTGGGATGGGCAGGGCTCCATGAGTGAGGGAAGGGGTTCCATGCGTGAGGGGCGGGGTTCCGGGCTGTGAGGGGTGGGGATCCAGTCAGTGAGGGGTGGGGCTCTAGGCAGTGATTGCCGAGGCTCCATGTGTTAGGGTTAGGGCTGCAGCCAGAGAGGGGCAGGGCTCCATGTGTGAGGGAAAAGGCTCCATGTGTGTGGGGCAGGGCTCCAGCCAGTGATGGGCGGGGCTCCATGTGGGATGGGCAGGGCTCCATGCAGTGAGGGATAGGGCTCCATAGTTGAGGGGCGGGGCTTCAAATATGAAGGGCAAGGCCCCATGAGTGAAGGCCGGGGTTCCAGGCTTTCAGGGGTGGGGATCCAGTCAGTGAGGGGCGGGGCTCAGGGCAGTGATGGCCGGGGCTCTTTGTGTTAGTGGCAGGGCTCCAGCCAGAGAGGGGCAAGGCTCCATGTGTGAGGGAAAGGGCTCCATGTTTGTGGGGCAGGGCTCCAGCCAGTGATGGGCGGGGATCCATGAGGGATGGGCAGGGCTCCATGCAGTCAGGGGCAAGGCTCCATATTTGAGGGGCGGGGCTCCAATTATGAAGGGCAAGGCCCCATGAGTGAGGCGCGGGGTTCCAGGCTTTCAGGGGTGGGGATCCAGTCAGTGCGGGGCGGGGCACTAGGCAGTCATGGCTGGGGCTCCCTGTGTGAGGGGCAGGGCTTCAGGCAGTGAGGGGCGGTGGATGGAGACAGCATGGGAAATATTGCATTAGGAAAAGTAAAAATGTAAATTTGGTAAATTTAGTGACTGTAAGAAAATGGCCCGGGATTATGTCAGGTGCACTGCGAAGGACTAAATGATGCCAAAACAAAGCTCACAGATATTTCAAAAGCAGCGGGAAAAGTCAAGGAGGAAAACACAACTTAGGGGGCAAGATATGAGGGACATGGCATGAATATTTCAAACAAGAAAAAAGAAAAACAAGAAAAAATCGTTCCCAAAGTCAAAGCCTTCAAAATGCAGGCAGGCCATACGCCAGCAAGTGCAGGCACATGCAGCAAAGCTTGCCAAATCTGATCCCCACTGAAGGCCAAAACAGAAAATAAGGGCCTACAAACAGGCTGGAGCGGAGACACCATCAAAGGAATTGTAATTGGAGGAGAAAAAAAGAAAATTTGGGAAATTTAGTGACTCTAAGAAAATGGCCCGGCATAATATCAGTTGCAGTGCGAAGGACCAAAAGATGCAAAAACTAAGCTCACAGATGTTGCAAAAGCAGGGGAAAAAGTCAAGGAGGAAGACACAACTTAGGGGGCAAGATATGAGGACATGGCATGGACACTTCAGAAATCAACCAAAAAATGATAAAAATCTTTCCCCAAGTCAAAGCCATCAAAAGGCATGGCATGCCATCAAGGGCAGGGAAATGCACCAATGATTCTTCGATTCGTCCCCATTGAAATCACAAGATTTCTTTTCCCTTCCCGAAAGGAAATGAAATTTCCTTTCGGGAAGGGAAAAGGAATCTTGTGAATCCCAAAAGAAAGGCTTGCAAACACTCTGGAAGGAGATAAGTTCAAATGAAATGCAATTGAAAAAAGCAGAAAATCAGTAATTTTAATGTCTTCAAAAAATAGGCTGTGAGGAAATCAGCTGCATTGCAAAGGACCAAAAGATGCAAAAAATAGGCTCACAGATGTTGCAAAAGCAGGGGAAAAAGTCAAGGAGGAAGACACAACTTAGGGGGCAAGATATGAGGGACATGGCATGGACACTTCACAAAACAAGGAAAAAAAAAAAAATTTTCCAAAGTCAAAGCCATCAAAATGGAGGCAGGCCATACACCAGCAAGTCCAGGCACATGCAGCAAAGCTTGCCAAAATTCATCCCCACTGAAGGCCAAAACAGAAAAGAAGGACCTACAAACACACTGGAACTGAGACTCCATCAAAGGAATTGCAATTGGAGGAGAAAAAAAGGAAATTTGGGAAATCTAGTTACTCTAAGAAAATGGCCCGGGATTATATGAGGTGCAGTGCGAAGGACCAAAAGATGCAAAAATTAAGCTAAGAGATGTTGCAAAATCAGGGGAAATAGTCAAGGAGGAAGACACAACTTACGGGGAAGATATGAGGGACATGGCATGAACAGTTAAACAAAAAAAAAAAAAAAAGAAAAAATCTTTCCCAAAGTCAAAGCCATCAAAATGCAGGCAGGCCATACGCCAGCAAGTGCAGACACATGCAGCAAAGCTTGCCAAAATTGATCCCCACCGAAGGCCAAAACCGAAAAGAAGGACCTACCAAGGCGGGGCTCCATGTGTGAGGGGCAGGGCTTCAGGCAGTGAGGGGCGGTGCTCTATGTGTGACGGAAGCGGCTCCATGTGTGTGGGGCAGGGCTCCAGCCAGTGATGGGCGGGGTTCCATGTGGGATGGGCAGGGCTCCATGAGTGAGGGAAGGGGTTCCATGCGTGAGGGGCGGGGTTCCGGGCTGTGAGGGGTGGGGATCCAGTCAGTGAGGGGTGGGGCTCTAGGCAGTGATTGCCGAGGCTCCATGTGTTAGGGTTAGGGCTGCAGCCAGAGAGGGGCAGGGCTCCATGTGTGAGGGAAAAGGCTCCATGTGTGTGGGGCAGGGCTCCAGCCAGTGATGGGCGGGGCTCCATGTGGGATGGGCAGGGCTCCATGCAGTGAGGGATAGGGCTCCATATTTGAGGGGCGGGGCTTCAAATATGAAGGGCAAGGCCCCATGAGTGAAGGCCGGGGTTCCAGGCTTTCAGGGGTCGGGATCCAGTCAGTGAGGGGCGGGGCTGAGGGCAGTGATGGCCGGGGCTCTTTGTGTTAGTGGCAGGGCTCCAGCCAGAGAGGGGCAAGGCTCCATGTGTGAGGGAAAGGGCTCCATGTTTGTGGGGCAGGGCTCCAGCCAGTGATGGGCGGGGATCCATGAGGGATGGGCAGGGCTCCATGCAGTCAGGGGCAAGGCTCCATATTTGAGGGGCGGGGCTCCAATTATGAAGGGCAAGGCCCCATGAGTGAGGCGCGGGGTTCCAGGCTTTCAGGGGTGGGGATCCAGTCAGTGCGGGGCGGGGCACTAGGCAGTCATGGCTGGGGCTCCCTGTGTGAGGGGCAGGGCTTCAGGCAGTGAGGGGCAGTGGATGGAGACAGCATGGGAAATATTGCATTAGGAAAAGTAAAAATGTAAATTTGGTAAATTTAGTGACTGTAAGAAAATGGCCCGGGATTATGTCAGGTGCAGTGCGAAGGACTAAATGATGCCAAAACAAAGCTCACAGATATTTCAAAAGCAGCGGGAAAAGTCAAGGAGGAAAACACAACTTAGGGGGCAAGATATGAGGGACATGGCATGAATATTTCAAACAAGAAAAAAGAAAAACAAGAAAAAATCGTTCCCAAAGTCAAAGCCTTCAAAATGCAGGCAGGCCATACGCCAGCAAGTGCAGGCACATGCAGCAAAGCTTGCCAAATCTGATCCCCACTGAAGGCCAAAACAGAAAATAAGGGCCTACAAACAGGCTGGAGCGGAGACACCATCAAAGGAATTGTAATTGGAGGAGAAAAAAAGAAAATTTGGGAAATTTAGTGACTCTAAGAAAATGGCCCGGCATAATATCAGTTGCAGTGCGAAGGACCAAAAGATGCAAAAACTAAGCTCACAGATGTTGCAAAAGCAGGGGAAAAAGTCAAGGAGGAAGACACAACTTAGGGGGCAAGATATGAGGACATGGCATGGACACTTCAGAAATCAACCAAAAAATGATAAAAATCTTTCCCCAAGTCAAAGCCATCAAAAGGCATGGCATGCCATCAAGGGCAGGGAAATGCACCAATGATTCTTCGATTCGTCCCCATTGAAATCACAAGATTTCTTTTCCCTTCCCGAAAGGAAATGAAATTTCCTTTCGGGAAGGGAAAAGGAATCTTGTGAATCCCAAAAGAAAGGCTTGCAAACACTCTGGAAGGAGATAAGTTCAAATGAAATGCAATTGAAAAAAGCAGAAAATCAGTAATTTTAATGTCTTCAAAAAATAGGCTGTGAGGAAATCAGCTGCATTGCAAAGGACCAAAAGATGCAAAAAATAGGCTCACAGATGTTGCAAAAGCAGGGGAAAAAGTCAAGGAGGAAGACACAACTTAGGGGGCAAGATATGAGGGACATGGCATGGACACTTCACAAAACAAGGAAAAAAAAAAAAATTTTCCAAAGTCAAAGCCATCAAAATGGAGGCAGGCCATACACCAGCAAGTCCAGGCACATGCAGAAAAGCTTGCCAAAATTCATCCCCACTGAAGGCCAAAACAGAAAAGAAGGACCTACAAACACACTGGAACTGAGACTCCATCAAAGGAATTGCAATTGGAGGAGAAAAAAAGGAAATTTGGGAAATCTAGTTACTCTAAGAAAATGGCCCGGGATTATATGAGGTGCAGTGCGAAGGACCAAAAGATGCAAAAATTAAGCTAAGAGATGTTGCAAAATCAGGGGAAATAGTCAAGGAGGAAGACACAACTTACGGGGAAGATATGAGGGACATGGCATGAACAGTTAAACAAAAAAAAAAAAAAAAGAAAAAATCTTTCCCAAAGTCAAAGCCATCAAAATGCAGGCAGGCCATACGCCAGCAAGTGCAGACACATGCAGCAAAGCTTGCCAAAATTGATCCCCACCGAAGGCCAAAACCGAAAAGAAGGACCTACCAAGGCGGGGCTCCATGTGTGAGGGGCAGGGCTTCAGGCAGTGAGGGGCGGTGCTCTATGTGTGACGGAAGCGGCTCCATGTGTGTGGGGCAGGGCTCCAGCCAGTGATGGGCGGGGTTCCATGTGGGATGGGCAGGGCTCCATGAGTGAGAAAGGGGTTCCATGCGTGAGGGGCGGGGTTCCGGGCTGTGAGGGGTGGGGATCCAGTCAGTGAGGGGTGGGGCTCTAGGCAGTGATTGCCGAGGCTCCATGTGTTAGGGTTAGGGCTGCAGCCAGAGAGGGGCAGGGCTCCATGTGTGAGGGAAAAGGCTCCATGTGTGTGGGGCAGGGCTCCAGCCAGTGATGGGCGGGGCTCCATGTGGGATGGGCAGGGCTCCATGCAGTGAGGGATAGGGCTCCATAGTTGAGGGGCGGGGCTTCAAATATGAAGGGCAAGGCCCCATGAGTGAAGGCCGGGGTTCCAGGCTTTCAGGGGTGGGGATCCAGTCAGTGAGGGGCGGGGGCTCAGGGCAGTGATGGCCGGGGCTCTTTGTGTTAGTGGCAGGGCTCCAGCCAGAGAGGGGCAAGGCTCCATGTGTGAGGGAAAGGGCTCCATGTTTGTGGGGCAGGGCTCCAGCCAGTGATGGGCGGGGATCCATGAGGGATGGGCAGGGCTCCATGCAGTCAGGGGCAAGGCTCCATATTTGAGGGGCGGGGCTCCAATTATGAAGGGCAAGGCCCCATGAGTGAGGCGCGGGGTTCCAGGCTTTCAGGGGTGGGGATCCAGTCAGTGCGGGGCGGGGCACTAGGCAGTCATGGCTGGGGCTCCCTGTGTGAGGGGCAGGGCTTCAGGCAGTGAGGGGCGGTGGATGGAGACAGCATGGGAAATATTGCATTAGGAAAAGTAAAAATGTAAATTTGGTAAATTTAGTGACTGTAAGAAAATGGCCCGGGATTATGTCAGGTGCACTGCGAAGGACTAAATGATGCCAAAACAAAGCTCACAGATATTTCAAAAGCAGCGGGAAAAGTCAAGGAGGAAAACACAACTTAGGGGGCAAGATATGAGGGACATGGCATGAATATTTCAAACAAGAAAAAAGAAAAACAAGAAAAAATCGTTCCCAAAGTCAAAGCCTTCAAAATGCAGGCAGGCCATACGCCAGCAAGTGCAGGCACATGCAGCAAAGCTTGCCAAATCTGATCCCCACTGAAGGCCAAAACAGAAAATAAGGGCCTACAAACAGGCTGGAGCGGAGACACCATCAAAGGAATTGTAATTGGAGGAGAAAAAAAGAAAATTTGGGAAATTTAGTGACTCTAAGAAAATGGCCCGGCATAATATCAGTTGCAGTGCGAAGGACCAAAAGATGCAAAAACTAAGCTCACAGATGTTGCAAAAGCAGGGGAAAAAGTCAAGGAGGAAGACACAACTTAGGGGGCAAGATATGAGGACATGGCATGGACACTTCAGAAATCAACCAAAAAATGAAAAAAATCTTTCCCCAAGTCAAAGCCAACAAAAGGTATGGCATGCCATCAAGGGCAGGGAAATGCACCAATGATTCTTCGATTCGTCCCCATTGAAATCACAAGATTTCTTTTCCCTTCCCGAAAGGAAATGAAATTTCCTTTCGGGAAGGGAAAAGGAATCTTGTGAATCCCAAAAGAAAGGCTTGCAAACACTCTGGAAGGAGATAAGTTCAAATGAAATGCAATTGAAAAAAGCAGAAAATCAGTAATTTTAATGTCTTCAAAAAATAGGCTGTGAGGAAATCAGCTGCATTGCAAAGGACCAAAAGATGCAAAAAATAGGCTCACAGATGTTGCAAAAGCAGGGGAAAAAGTCAAGGAGGAAGACACAACTTAGGGGGCAAGATATGAGGGGACATGGCATGGACACTTCACAAAACAAGGAAAAAAAAAAAAATTTTCCAAAGTCAAAGCCATCAAAATGGAGGCAGGCCATACACCAGCAAGTCCAGGCACATGCAGCAAAGCTTGCCAAAATTCATCCCCACTGAAGGCCAAAACAGAAAAGAAGGACCTACAAACACACTGGAACTGAGACTCCATCAAAGGAATTGCAATTGGAGGAGAAAAAAAAGGAAATTTGGGAAATCTAGTTACTCTAAGAAAATGGCCCGGGATTATATGAGGTGCAGTGCGAAGGACCAAAAGATGCAAAAATTAAGCTAAGAGATGTTGCAAAATCAGGGGAAATAGTCAAGGAGGAAGACACAACTTACGGGGAAGATATGAGGGACATGGCTATGAACAGTTAAACAAAAAAAAAAAAAAAAGAAAAAATCTTTCCCAAAGTCAAAGCCATCAAAATGCAGGCAGGCCATACGCCAGCAAGTGCAGACACATGCAGCAAAGCTTGCCAAAATTGATCCCCACCGAAGGCCAAAACCGAAAAGAAGGACCTACAAAGGCGGGGCTCCATGTGTGAGGGGCAGGGCTTCAGGCAGTGAGGGGCGGTGCTCTATGTGTGACGGAAGCGGCTCCATGTGTGTGGGGCAGGGCTCCAGCCAGTGATGGGCGGGGTTCCATGTGGGATGGGCAGGGCTCCATGAGTGAGGGAAGGGGTTCCATGCGTGAGGGGCGGGGTTCCGGGCTGTGAGGGGTGGGGATCCAGTCAGTGAGGGGTGGGGCTCTAGGCAGTGATTGCCGAGGCTCCATGTGTTAGGGTTAGGGCTGCAGCCAGAGAGGGGCAGGGCTCCATGTGTGAGGGAAAAGGCTCCATGTGTGTGGGGCAGGGCTCCAGCCAGTGATGGGCGGGGCTCCATGTGGGATGGGCAGGGCTCCATGCAGTGAGGGATAGGGCTCCATATTTGAGGGGCGGGGCTTCAAATATGAAGGGCAAGGCCCCATGAGTGAAGGCCGGGGTTCCAGGCTTTCAGGGGTCGGGATCCAGTCAGTGAGGGGCGGGGCTGAGGGCAGTGATGGCCGGGGCTCTTTGTGTTAGTGGCAGGGCTCCAGCCAGAGAGGGGCAAGGCTCCATGTGTGAGGGAAAGGGCTCCATGTTTGTGGGGCAGGGCTCCAGCCAGTGATGGGCGGGGATCCATGAGGGATGGGCAGGGCTCCATGCAGTCAGGGGCAAGGCTCCATATTTGAGGGGCGGGGCTCCAATTATGAAGGGCAAGGCCCCATGAGTGAGGCGCGGGGTTCCAGGCTTTCAGGGGTGGGGATCCAGTCAGTGCGGGGCGGGGCACTAGGCAGTCATGGCTGGGGCTCCCTGTGTGAGGGGCAGGGCTTCAGGCAGTGAGGGGCAGTGGATGGAGACAGCATGGGAAATATTGCATTAGGAAAAGTAAAAATGTAAATTTGGTAAATTTAGTGACTGTAAGAAAATGGCCCGGGATTATGTCAGGTGCACTGCGAAGGACTAAATGATGCCAAAACAAAGCTCACAGATATTTCAAAAGCAGCGGGAAAAGTCAAGGAGGAAAACACAACTTAGGGGGCAAGATATGAGGGACATGGCATGAATATTTCAAACAAGAAAAAAGAAAAACAAGAAAAAATCGTTCCCAAAGTCAAAGCCTTCAAAATGCAGGCAGGCCATACGCCAGCAAGTGCAGGCACATGCAGCAAAGCTTGCCAAATCTGATCCCCACTGAAGGCCAAAACAGAAAATAAGGGCCTACAAACAGGCTGGAGCGGAGACACCATCAAAGGAATTGTAATTGGAGGAGAAAAAAAGAAAATTTGGGAAATTTAGTGACTCTAAGAAAATGGCCCGGCATAATATCAGTTGCAGTGCGAAGGACCAAAAGATGCAAAAACTAAGCTCACAGATGTTGCAAAAGCAGGGGAAAAAGTCAAGGAGGAAGACACAACTTAGGGGGCAAGATATGAGGACATGGCATGGACACTTCAGAAATCAACCAAAAAATGATAAAAATCTTTCCCCAAGTCAAAGCCATCAAAAGGCATGGCATGCCATCAAGGGCAGGGAAATGCACCAATGATTCTTCGATTCGTCCCCATTGAAATCACAAGATTTCTTTTCCCTTCCCGAAAGGAAATGAAATTTCCTTTCGGGAAGGGAAAAGGAATCTTGTGAATCCCAAAAGAAAGGCTTGCAAACACTCTGGAAGGAGATAAGTTCAAATGAAATGCAATTGAAAAAAGCAGAAAATCAGTAATTTTAATGTCTTCAAAAAATAGGCTGTGAGGAAATCAGCTGCATTGCAAAGGACCAAAAGATGCAAAAAATAGGCTCACAGATGTTGCAAAAGCAGGGGAAAAAGTCAAGGAGGAAGACACAACTTAGGGGGCAAGATATGAGGGACATGGCATGGACACTTCACAAAACAAGGAAAAAAAAAAAAATTTTCCAAAGTCAAAGCCATCAAAATGGAGGCAGGCCATACACCAGCAAGTCCAGGCACATGCAGCAAAGCTTGCCAAAATTCATCCCCACTGAAGGCCAAAACAGAAAAGAAGGACCTACAAACACACTGGAACTGAGACTCCATCAAAGGAATTGCAATTGGAGGAGAAAAAAAGGAAATTTGGGAAATCTAGTTACTCTAAGAAAATGGCCCGGGATTATATGAGGTGCAGTGCGAAGGACCAAAAGATGCAAAAATTAAGCTAAGAGATGTTGCAAAATCAGGGGAAATAGTCAAGGAGGAAGACACAACTTACGGGGAAGATATGAGGGACATGGCATGAACAGTTAAACAAAAAAAAAAAAAAAAGAAAAAATCTTTCCCAAAGTCAAAGCCATCAAAATGCAGGCAGGCCATACGCCAGCAAGTGCAGACACATGCAGCAAAGCTTGCCAAAATTGATCCCCACCGAAGGCCAAAACCGAAAAGAAGGACCTACCAAGGCGGGGCTCCATGTGTGAGGGGCAGGGCTTCAGGCAGTGAGGGGCGGTGCTCTATGTGTGACGGAAGCGGCTCCATGTGTGTGGGGCAGGGCTCCAGCCAGTGATGGGCGGGGTTCCATGTGGGATGGGCAGGGCTCCATGAGTGAGAAAGGGGTTCCATGCGTGAGGGGCGGGGTTCCGGGCTGTGAGGGGTGGGGATCCAGTCAGTGAGGGGTGGGGCTCTAGGCAGTGATTGCCGAGGCTCCATGTGTTAGGGTTAGGGCTGCAGCCAGAGAGGGGCAGGGCTCCATGTGTGAGGGAAAAGGCTCCATGTGTGTGGGGCAGGGCTCCAGCCAGTGATGGGCGGGGCTCCATGAGGGATGGGCAGGGCTCCATGCAGTCAGGGGCAAGGCTCCATATTTGAGGGGCGGGGCTCCAATTATGAAGGGCAAGGCCCCATGAGTGAGGCGCGGGGTTCCAGGCTTTCAGGGGTGGGGATCCAGTCAGTGCGGGGCGGGGCACTAGGCAGTCATGGCTGGGGCTCCCTGTGTGAGGGGCAGGGCTTCAGGCAGTGAGGGGCAGTGGATGGAGACAGCATGGGAAATATTGCATTAGGAAAAGTAAAAATGTAAATTTGGTAAATTTAGTGACTGTAAGAAAATGGCCCGGGATTATGTCAGGTGCAGTGCGAAGGACTAAATGATGCCAAAACAAAGCTCACAGATATTTCAAAAGCAGCGGGAAAAGTCAAGGAGGAAAACACAACTTAGGGGGCAAGATATGAGGGACATGGCATGAATATTTCAAACAAGAAAAAAGAAAAACAAGAAAAAATCGTTCCCAAAGTCAAAGCCTTCAAAATGCAGGCAGGCCATACGCCAGCAAGTGCAGGCACATGCAGCAAAGCTTGCCAAATCTGATCCCCACTGAAGGCCAAAACAGAAAATAAGGGCCTACAAACAGGCTGGAGCGGAGACACCATCAAAGGAATTGTAATTGGAGGAGAAAAAAAGAAAATTTGGGAAATTTAGTGACTCTAAGAAAATGGCCCGGCATAATATCAGTTGCAGTGCGAAGGACCAAAAGATGCAAAAACTAAGCTCACAGATGTTGCAAAAGCAGGGGAAAAAGTCAAGGAGGAAGACACAACTTAGGGGGCAAGATATGAGGACATGGCATGGACACTTCAGAAATCAACCAAAAAATGATAAAAATCTTTCCCCAAGTCAAAGCCATCAAAAGGCATGGCATGCCATCAAGGGCAGGGAAATGCACCAATGATTCTTCGATTCGTCCCCATTGAAATCACAAGATTTCTTTTCCCTTCCCGAAAGGAAATGAAATTTCCTTTCGGGAAGGGAAAAGGAATCTTGTGAATCCCAAAAGAAAGGCTTGCAAACACTCTGGAAGGAGATAAGTTCAAATGAAATGCAATTGAAAAAAGCAGAAAATCAGTAATTTTAATGTCTTCAAAAAATAGGCTGTGAGGAAATCAGCTGCATTGCAAAGGACCAAAAGATGCAAAAAATAGGCTCACAGATGTTGCAAAAGCAGGGGAAAAAGTCAAGGAGGAAGACACAACTTAGGGGGCAAGATATGAGGGACATGGCATGGACACTTCACAAAACAACGAAAAAAAAAAAAATTTTCCAAAGTCAAAGCCATCAAAATGCAGGCAGGCCATACACCAGCAAGCCCAGGCACATGCAGAAAAGCTTGCCAAAATTCATCCCCACTGAAGGCCCAAACAGAAAAGAAGGACCTACAAACACACTGGAACAGAGACTCCATCAAAGGAATTGCAATTGGAGAAAAAAAAAAGGAAATTTGGGAAATCTAGTTACTCTAAAAAAATGGCCCGGGATTATATGAGGTGCAGTGCGAAGGACCAAAAGATGCCAAAATTAAGCTAAGAGATGTTGCAAAATCAGGGGAAATAGTCAAGGAGAAGACACAACTTACCGGGAGAGATATGAGGGACATGGCATGAACAGATAAACAAAAAAAAAAAAACAAGAAAATATCTTTCCCAAAGTCAAAGCCATCAAAATGCAGGCAGGCCATACGCCAGCAAGTGCAGACACATGCAGCAAAGCTTGCCAAAATTGATCCCCACTGAAGGCCAAAACCGAAAAGAAGGACCTACAAACGCGGGGCTCCATGTGTGAGGGGCAGGGCTTCAGGCAGTGAGGGGCGGTGCTCTATGTGTGACGGAAGCGGCTCCATGTGTGTGGGGCAGGGCTCCAGCCAGTGATGGGCGGGGCTCCATGTGGGATGGGCAGGGCTCCATGAGTGAGGGAAGGGGTTCCATGCGTGAGGGGCGGGGTTCCGGGCTGTGAGGGGTGGGGATCCAGTCAGTGAGGGGTGGGGCTCTAGGCAGTGATTGCCGAGGCTCCATGTGTTAGGGTTAGGGCTGCAGCCAGAGAGGGGCAGGGCTCCATGTGTGAGGGAAAAGGCTCCATGTGTGTGGGGCAGGGCTCCAGCCAGTGATGGGCGGGGCTCCATGTGGGATGGGCAGGGCTCCATGCAGTGAGGGATAGGGCTCCATATTTGAGGGGCGGGGCTTCAAATATGAAGGGCAAGGCCCCATGAGTGAAGGCCGGGGTTCCAGGCTTTCAGGGGTGGGGATCCAGTCAGTGAGGGGCGGGGCTGAGGGCAGTGATGGCCGGGGCTCTTTGTGTTAGTGGCAGGGCTCCAGCCAGAGAGGGGCAAGGCTCCATGTGTGAGGGAAAGGGCTCCATGTTTGTGGGGCAGGGCTCCAGCCAGTGATGGGCGGGGATCCATGAGGGATGGGCAGGGCTCCATGCAGTCAGGGGCAAGGCTCCATATTTGAGGGGCGGGGCTCCAATTATGAAGGGCAAGGCCCCATGAGTGAGGCGCGGGGTTCCAGGCTTTCAGGGGTGGGGATCCAGTCAGTGCGGGGCGGGGCACTAGGCAGTCATGGCTGGGGCTCCCTGTGTGAGGGGCAGGGCTTCAGGCAGTGAGGGGCGGTGGATGGAGACAGCATGGGAAATATTGCATTAGGAAAAGTAAAAATGTAAATTTGGTAAATTTAGTGACTGTAAGAAAATGGCCCGGGATTATGTCAGGTGCAGTGCGAAGGACTAAATGATGCCAAAACAAAGCTCACAGATATTTCAAAAGCAGCGGGAAAAGTCAAGGAGGAAAACACAACTTAGGGGGCAAGATATGAGGGACATGGCATGAATATTTCAAACAAGAAAAAAGAAAAACAAGAAAAAATCGTTCCCAAAGTCAAAGCCTTCAAAATGCAGGCAGGCCATACGCCAGCAAGTGCAGGCACATGCAGCAAAGCTTGCCAAATCTGATCCCCACTGAAGGCCAAAACAGAAAATAAGGGCCTACAAACAGGCTGGAGCGGAGACACCATCAAAGGAATTGTAATTGGAGGAGAAAAAAAGAAAATTTGGGAAATTTAGTGACTCTAAGAAAATGGCCCGGCATAATATCAGTTGCAGTGCGAAGGACCAAAAGATGCAAAAACTAAGCTCACAGATGTTGCAAAAGCAGGGGAAAAAGTCAAGGAGGAAGACACAACTTAGGGGGCAAGATATGAGGACATGGCATGGACACTTCAGAAATCAACCAAAAAATGATAAAAATCTTTCCCCAAGTCAAAGCCATCAAAAGGCATGGCATGCCATCAAGGGCAGGGAAATGCACCAATGATTCTTCGATTCGTCCCCATTGAAATCACAAGATTTCTTTTCCCTTCCCGAAAGGAAATGAAATTTCCTTTCGGGAAGGGAAAAGGAATCTTGTGAATCCCAAAAGAAAGGCTTGCAAACACTCTGGAAGGAGATAAGTTCAAATGAAATGCAATTGAAAAAAGCAGAAAATCAGTAATTTTAATGTCTTCAAAAAATAGGCTGTGAGGAAATCAGCTGCATTGCAAAGGACCAAAAGATGCAAAAAATAGGCTCACAGATGTTGCAAAAGCAGGGGAAAAAGTCAAGGAGGAAGACACAACTTAGGGGGCAAGATATGAGGGACATGGCATGGACACTTCACAAAACAAGGAAAAAAAAAAAAATTTTCCAAAGTCAAAGCCATCAAAATGGAGGCAGGCCATACACCAGCAAGTCCAGGCACATGCAGCAAAGCTTGCCAAAATTCATCCCCACTGAAGGCCAAAACAGAAAAGAAGGACCTACAAACACACTGGAACTGAGACTCCATCAAAGGAATTGCAATTGGAGGAGAAAAAAAGGAAATTTGGGAAATCTAGTTACTCTAAGAAAATGGCCCGGGATTATATGAGGTGCAGTGCGAAGGACCAAAAGATGCAAAAATTAAGCTAAGAGATGTTGCAAAATCAGGGGAAATAGTCAAGGAGGAAGACACAACTTACGGGGAAGATATGAGGGACATGGCATGAACAGTTAAACAAAAAAAAAAAAAAAAGAAAAAATCTTTCCCAAAGTCAAAGCCATCAAAATGCAGGCAGGCCATACGCCAGCAAGTGCAGACACATGCAGCAAAGCTTGCCAAAATTGATCCCCACCGAAGGCCAAAACCGAAAAGAAGGACCTACCAAGGCGGGGCTCCATGTGTGAGGGGCAGGGCTTCAGGCAGTGAGGGGCGGTGCTCTATGTGTGACGGAAGCGGCTCCATGTGTGTGGGGCAGGGCTCCAGCCAGTGATGGGCGGGGTTCCATGTGGGATGGGCAGGGCTCCATGAGTGAGAAAGGGGTTCCATGCGTGAGGGGCGGGGTTCCGGGCTGTGAGGGGTGGGGATCCAGTCAGTGAGGGGTGGGGCTCTAGGCAGTGATTGCCGAGGCTCCATGTGTTAGGGTTAGGGCTGCAGCCAGAGAGGGGCAGGGCTCCATGTGTGAGGGAAAAGGCTCCATGTGTGTGGGGCAGGGCTCCAGCCAGTGATGGGCGGGGCTCCATGTGGGATGGGCAGGGCTCCATGCAGTGAGGGATAGGGCTCCATATTTGAGGGGCGGGGCTTCAAATATGAAGGGCAAGGCCCCATGAGTGAAGGCCGGGGTTCCAGGCTTTCAGGGGTGGGGATCCAGTCAGTGAGGGGCGGGGCTGAGGGCAGTGATGGCCGGGGCTCTTTGTGTTCGTGGCAGGGCTCCAGCCAGAGAGGGGCAAGGCTCCATGTGTGAGGGAAAGGGCTCCATGTTTGTGGGGCAGGGCTCCAGCCAGTGATGGGCGGGGATCCATGAGGGATGGGCAGGGCTCCATGCAGTCAGGGGCAAGGCTCCATATTTGAGGGGCGGGGCTCCAATTATGAAGGGCAAGGCCCCATGAGTGAGGCGCGGGGTTCCAGGCTTTCAGGGGTGGGGATCCAGTCAGTGCGGGGCGGGGCACTAGGCAGTCATGGCTGGGGCTCCCTGTGTGAGGGGCAGGGCTTCAGGCAGTGAGGGGCAGTGGATGGAGACAGCATGGGAAATATTGCATTAGGAAAAGTAAAAATGTAAATTTGGTAAATTTAGTGACTGTAAGAAAATGGCCCGGGATTATGTCAGGTGCAGTGCGAAGGACTAAATGATGCCAAAACAAAGCTCACAGATATTTCAAAAGCAGCGGGAAAAGTCAAGGAGGAAAACACAACTTAGGGGGCAAGATATGAGGGACATGGCATGAATATTTCAAACAAGAAAAAAGAAAAACAAGAAAAAATCGTTCCCAAAGTCAAAGCCTTCAAAATGCAGGCAGGCCATACGCCAGCAAGTGCAGGCACATGCAGCAAAGCTTGCCAAATCTGATCCCCACTGAAGGCCAAAACAGAAAATAAGGGCCTACAAACAGGCTGGAGCGGAGACACCATCAAAGGAATTGTAATTGGAGGAGAAAAAAAGAAAATTTGGGAAATTTAGTGACTCTAAGAAAATGGCCCGGCATAATATCAGTTGCAGTGCGAAGGACCAAAAGATGCAAAAACTAAGCTCACAGATGTTGCAAAAGCAGGGGAAAAAGTCAAGGAGGAAGACACAACTTAGGGGGCAAGATATGAGGACATGGCATGGACACTTCAGAAATCAACCAAAAAATGATAAAAATCTTTCCCCAAGTCAAAGCCATCAAAAGGCATGGCATGCCATCAAGGGCAGGGAAATGCACCAATGATTCTTCGATTCGTCCCCATTGAAATCACAAGATTTCTTTTCCCTTCCCGAAAGGAAATGAAATTTCCTTTCGGGAAGGGAAAAGGAATCTTGTGAATCCCAAAAGAAAGGCTTGCAAACACTCTGGAAGGAGATAAGTTCAAATGAAATGCAATTGAAAAAAGCAGAAAATCAGTAATTTTAATGTCTTCAAAAAATAGGCTGTGAGGAAATCAGCTGCATTGCAAAGGACCAAAAGATGCAAAAAATAGGCTCACAGATGTTGCAAAAGCAGGGGAAAAAGTCAAGGAGGAAGACACAACTTAGGGGGCAAGATATGAGGGACATGGCATGGACACTTCACAAAACAACGAAAAAAAAAAAAATTTTCCAAAGTCAAAGCCATCAAAATGCAGGCAGGCCATACACCAGCAAGCCCAGGCACATGCAGAAAAGCTTGCCAAAATTCATCCCCACTGAAGGCCCAAACAGAAAAGAAGGACCTACAAACACACTGGAACAGAGACTCCATCAAAGGAATTGCAATTGGAGAAAAAAAAAAGGAAATTTGGGAAATCTAGTTACTCTAAAAAAATGGCCCGGGATTATATGAGGTGCAGTGCGAAGGACCAAAAGATGCCAAAATTAAGCTAAGAGATGTTGCAAAATCAGGGGAAATAGTCAAGGAGAAGACACAACTTACCGGGAGAGATATGAGGGACATGGCATGAACAGATAAACAAAAAAAAAAAAACAAGAAAATATCTTTCCCAAAGTCAAAGCCATCAAAATGCAGGCAGGCCATACGCCAGCAAGTGCAGACACATGCAGCAAAGCTTGCCAAAATTGATCCCCACTGAAGGCCAAAACCGAAAAGAAGGACCTACAAACGCGGGGCTCCATGTGTGAGGGGCAGGGCTTCAGGCAGTGAGGGGCGGTGCTCTATGTGTGACGGAAGCGGCTCCATGTGTGTGGGGCAGGGCTCCAGCCAGTGATGGGCGGGGCTCCATGTGGGATGGGCAGGGCTCCATGAGTGAGGGAAGGGGTTCCATGCGTGAGGGGCGGGGTTCCGGGCTGTGAGGGGTGGGGATCCAGTCAGTGAGGGGTGGGGCTCTAGGCAGTGATTGCCGAGGCTCCATGTGTTAGGGTTAGGGCTGCAGCCAGAGAGGGGCAGGGCTCCATGTGTGAGGGAAAAGGCTCCATGTGTGTGGGGCAGGGCTCCAGCCAGTGATGGGCGGGGCTCCATGTGGGATGGGCAGGGCTCCATGCAGTGAGGGATAGGGCTCCATAGCTGAGGGGCGGGGCTTCAAATATGAAGGGCAAGGCCCCATGAGTGAAGGCCGGGGTTCCAGGCTTTCAGGGGTGGGGATCCAGTCAGTGAGGGGCGGGGCTGAGGGCAGTGATGGCCGGGGCTCTTTGTGTTAGTGGCAGGGCTCCAGCCAGAGAGGGGCAAGGCTCCATGTGTGAGGGAAAGGGCTCCATGTTTGTGGGGCAGGGCTCCAGCCAGTGATGGGCGGGGATCCATGAGGGATGGGCAGGGCTCCATGCAGTCAGGGGCAAGGCTCCATATTTGAGGGGCGGGGCTCCAATTATGAAGGGCAAGGCCCCATGAGTGAGGCGCGGGGTTCCAGGCTTTCAGGGGTGGGGATCCAGTCAGTGCGGGGCGGGGCACTAGGCAGTCATGGCTGGGGCTCCCTGTGTGAGGGGCAGGGCTTCAGGCAGTGAGGGGCGGTGGATGGAGACAGCATGGGAAATATTGCATTAGGAAAAGTAAAAATGTAAATTTGGTAAATTTAGTGACTGTAAGAAAATGGCCCGGGATTATGTCAGGTGCAGTGCGAAGGACTAAATGATGCCAAAACAAAGCTCACAGATATTTCAAAAGCAGCGGGAAAAGTCAAGGAGGAAAACACAACTTAGGGGGCAAGATATGAGGGACATGGCATGAATATTTCAAACAAGAAAAAAGAAAAACAAGAAAAAATCGTTCCCAAAGTCAAAGCCTTCAAAATGCAGGCAGGCCATACGCCAGCAAGTGCAGGCACATGCAGCAAAGCTTGCCAAATCTGATCCCCACTGAAGGCCAAAACAGAAAATAAGGGCCTACAAACAGGCTGGAGCGGAGACACCATCAAAGGAATTGTAATTGGAGGAGAAAAAAAGAAAATTTGGGAAATTTAGTGACTCTAAGAAAATGGCCCGGCATAATATCAGTTGCAGTGCGAAGGACCAAAAGATGCAAAAACTAAGCTCACAGATGTTGCAAAAGCAGGGGAAAAAGTCAAGGAGGAAGACACAACTTAGGTGGCAAGATATGAGGACATGGCATGGACACTTCAGAAATCAACCAAAAAATGAAAATAATCTTTCCCCAAGTCAAAGCCAACAAAAGGTATGGCATGCCATCAAGGGCAGGGAAATGCACCAATGATTCTTCGAGTCGTCCCCATTGAAATCACAAGATTTCTTTTCCCTTCCCGAAAGGAAATGAAATTTCCTTTCGGGAAGGGAAAAGGAATCTTGTGAATCCCAAAAGAAAGGCTTGCAAACACTCTGGAAGGAGATAAGTTCAAATGAAATGCAATTGAAAAAAGCAGAAAATCAGTAATTTTAATGTCTTCAAAAAATAGGCTGTGAGGAAATCAGCTGCATTGCAAAGGACCAAAAGATGCAAAAAATAGGCTCACAGATGTTGCAAAAGCAGGGGAAAAAGTCAAGGAGGAAGACACAACTTAGGGGGCAAGATATGAGGGACATGGCATGGACACTTCACAAAACAAGGAAAAAAAAAAAAATTTTCCAAAGTCAAAGCCATCAAAATGGAGGCAGGCCATACACCAGCAAGTCCAGGCACATGCAGCAAAGCTTGCCAAAATTCATCCCCACTGAAGGCCCAAACAGAAAAGAAGGACCTACAAACACACTGGAACGGAGACTCCATCAAAGGAATTGCAATTGGAGGAGAAAAAAAGGAAATTTGGGAAATCTAGTTACTCTAAGAAAATGGCCCGGGATTATATGAGGTGCAGTGCGAAGGACCAAAAGATGCAAAAATTAGGCTAAGAGATGTTGCAAAATCAGGGGAAATAGTCAAGGAGGAAGACAGAACTTACGGGGAAGATATGAGGGACATGGCATGAACAGTTAAACAAAAAAAAAAAAAAAAGAAAAAATCTTTCCCAAAGTCAAAGCCATCAAAATGCAGGCAGGCCATACGCCAGCAAGTGCAGACACATGCAGCAAAGCTTGCCAAAATTGATCCCCACCGAAGGCCAAAACCGAAAAGAAGGACCTACAAACGCGGGGCTCCATGTGTGAGGGGCAGGGCTTCAGGCAGTGAGGGGCGGTGCTCTATGTGTGACGGAAGCGGCTCATTGTGTGTGGGGCAGGGCTCCAGCCAGTGATGGGCGGGGTTCCATGTGGGATGGGCAGGGCTCCATGAGTGAGGGAAGGGGTTCCATGCGTGAGGGGCGGGGTTCCGGGCTGTGAGGGGTGGGGATCCAGTCAGTGAGGGGTGGGGCTCTAGGCAGTGATTGCCGAGGCTCCATGTGTTAGGGTTAGGGCTGCAGCCAGAGAGGGGCAGGGCTCCATGTGTGAGGGAAAAGGCTCCATGTGTGTGGGGCAGGGCTCCAGCCAGTGATGGGCGGGGCTCCATGTGGGATGGGCAGGGCTCCATGCAGTGAGGGATAGGGCTCCATATTTGAGGGGCGGGGCTTCAAATATGAAGGGCAAGGCCCCATGAGTGAAGGCCGGGGTTCCAGGCTTTCAGGGGTGGGGATCCAGTCAGTGAGGGGCGGGGCTGAGGGCAGTGATGGCCGGGGCTCTTTGTGTTAGTGGCAGGGCTCCAGCCAGAGAGGGGCAAGGCTCCATGTGTGACGGAAAGGGCTCCATGTTTGTGGGGCAGGGCTCCAGCCAGTGATGGGCGGGGATCCATGAGGGATGGGCAGGGCTCCATGCAGTCAGGGGCAAGGCTCCATATTTGAGGGGCGGGGCTCCAATTATGAAGGGCAAGGCCCCATGAGTGAGGCGCGGGGTTCCAGGCTTTCAGGGGTGGGGATCCAGTCAGTGCGGGGCGGGGCACTAGGCAGTCATGGCTGGGGCTCCCTGTGTGAGGGGCAGGGCTTCAGGCAGTGAGGGGCAGTGGATGGAGACAGCATGGGAAATATTGCATTAGGAAAAGTAAAAATGTAAATTTGGTAAATGTAGTGACTGTAAGAAAATGGCCCGGGATTATGTCAGGTGCAGTGCGAAGGACTAAATGATGCCAAAACAAAGCTCACAGATATTTCAAAAGCAGCGGGAAAAGTCAAGGAGGAAAACACAACTTAGGGGGCAAGATATGAGGGACATGGCATGAATATTTAAAACAAGAAAAAAGAAAAACAAGAAAAAATCGTTCCCAAAGTCAAAGCCTTCAAAATGCAGGCAGGCCATACGCCAGCAAGTGCAGGCACATGCAGCAAAGCTTGCCAATTCTGATCCCCACTGAAGGCCAAAACAGAAAATAAGGGCCTACAAACAGGCTGGAGCGGAGACACAATCAAAGGAATTGTAATTGGAGGAGAAAAAAAGAAAATTTGGGAAATTTAGTGACTCTAAGAAAATGGCCCGGCATAATATCAGTTGCAGTGCGAAGGACCAAAAGATGCAAAAACTAAGCTCACAGATGTTGCAAAAGCAGGGGAAAAAGTCAAGGAGGAAGACACAACTTAGGTGGCAAGATATGAGGACATGGCATGGACACTTCAGAAATCAACCAAAAAATGATAAAAATCTTTCCCCAAGTCAAAGCCATCAAAAGGCATGGCATGCCATCAAGGGCAGGGAAATGCACCAATGATTCTTCGATTCGTCCCCATTGAAATCACAAGATTTCTTTTCCCTTCCCGAAAGGAAATGAAATTTCCTTTCGGGAAGGGAAAAGGAATCTTGTGAATCCCAAAAGAAAGGCTTGCAAACACTCTGGAAGGAGATAAGTTCAAATGAAATGCAATTGAAAAAAGCAGAAAATCAGTAATTTTAATGTCTTCAAAAAATAGGCTGTGAGGAAATCAGCTGCATTGCAAAGGACCAAAAGATGCAAAAAATAGGCTCACAGATGTTGCAAAAGCAGGGGAAAAAGTCAAGGAGGAAGACACAACTTAGGGGGCAAGATATGAGGGACATGGCATGGACACTTCACAAAACAACGAAAAAAAAAAAAATTTTCCAAAGTCAAAGCCATCAAAATGCAGGCAGGCCATACACCAGCAAGTCCAGGCACATGCAGAAAAGCTTGCCAAAATTCATCCCCACTGAAGGCCCAAACAGAAAAGAAGGACCTACAAACACACTGGAACAGAGACTCCATCAAAGGAATTGCAATTGGAGAAAAAAAAAAGGAAATTTGGGAAATCTAGTTACTCTAAAAAAATGGCCCGGGATTATATGAGGTGCAGTGCGAAGGACCAAAAGATGCCAAAATTAAGCTAAGAGATGTTGCAAAATCAGGGGAAATAGTCAAGGAGAAGACACAACTTACCGGGAGAGATATGAGGGACATGGCATGAACAGATAAACAAAAAAAAAAAAACAAGAAAATATCTTTCCCAAAGTCAAAGCCATCAAAATGCAGGCAGGCCATATGCCAGCAAGTGCAGACACATGCAGCAAAGCTTGCCAAAATTGATCCCCACTGAAGGCCAAAACCGAAAAGAAGGACCTACAAACGCGGGGCTCCATGTGTGAGGGGCAGGGCTTCAGGCAGTGAGGGGCGGTGCTCTATGTGTGACGGAAGCGGCTCCATGTGTGTGGGGCAGGGCTCCAGCCAGTGATGGGCGGGGCTCCATGTGGGATGGGCAGGGCTCCATGAGTGAGGGAAGGGGTTCCATGCGTGAGGGGCTGGGTTCCGGGCTGTGAGGGGTGGGGATCCAGTCAGTGAGGGGTGGGGCTCTAGGCAGTGATTGCCGAGGCTCCATGTGTTAGGGTTAGGGCTGCAGCCAGAGAGGGGCAGGGCTCCATGTGTGAGGGAAAAGGCTCCATGTGTGTGGGGCAGGGCTCCAGCCAGTGATGGGCGGGGCTCCATGTGGGATGGGCAGGGCTCCATGCAGTGAGGGATAGGGCTCCATATTTGAGGGGCGGGGCTTCAAATATGAAGGGCAAGGCCCCATGAGTGAAGGCCGGGGTTCCAGGCTTTCAGGGGTGGGGATCCAGTCAGTGAGGGGCGGGGCTGAGGGCAGTGATGGCCGGGGCTCTTTGTGTTAGTGGCAGGGCTCCAGCCAGAGAGGAGCAAGGCTCCATGTGTGAGGGAAAGGGCTCCATGTTTGTGGGGCAGGGCTCCAGCCAGTGATGGGCGGGGATCCATGAGGGATGGGCAGGGCTCCATGCAGTCAGGGGCAAGGCTCCATATTTGAGGGGCGGGGCTCCAATTATGAAGGGCAAGGCCCCATGAGTGAGGCGCGGGGTTCCAGGCTTTCAGGGGTGGGGATCCAGTCAGTGCGGGGCGGGGCACTAGGCAGTCATGGCTGGGGCTCCCTGTGTGAGGGGCAGGGCTTCAGGCAGTGAGGGGCGGTGGATGGAGACAGCATGGGAAATATTGCATTAGGAAAAGTAAAAATGTAAATTTGGTAAATTTAGTGACTGTAAGAAAATGGCCCGGGATTATGTCAGGTGCAGTGCGAAGGACTAAATGATGCCAAAACAAAGCTCACAGATATTTCAAAAGCAGCGGGAAAAGTCAAGGAGGAAAACACAACTTAGGGGGCAAGATATGAGGGACATGGCATGAATATTTCAAACAAGAAAAAAGAAAAACAAGAAAAAATCGTTCCCAAAGTCAAAGCCTTCAAAATGCAGGCAGGCCATACGCCAGCAAGTGCAGGCACATGCAGCAAAGCTTGCCAAATCTGATCCCCACTGAAGGCCAAAACAGAAAATAAGGGCCTACAAACAGGCTGGAGCGGAGACACCGTCAAAGGAATTGTAATTGGAGGAGAAAAAATGAAAATTTGGGAAATTTAGTGACTCTAAGAAAATGGCCCAGGATATTATCAGGTGCAGTGCGAAGGACCAAAAGATGCAAAAACTAAGCTCACAGGTGTTGCAAAAGCAGGGGAAAAAGTCAAGGAGGAAGACACAACTTAGGTGGCAAGATATGAGGACATGGCATGGACATTTCAGAAATCAACCAAAAAATGAAAATAATATTTCCCCAAGTCAAAGCCACCAAAAGTCATGGCATGCCATCAAGGGCAGGGAAATGCACCAATGATTCTTCGATTCGTCCCCATGGAAATCACAAGATTTCTTTTCCCTTCCCGAAAGGAAATGAAATTTCCTTTCGGGAAGGGAAAAGGAATCTTGTGAATCCCAAAAGAAAGGCTTGCAAACACTCTGGAAAGGAGATAAGTTCAAATGAAATGCAATTGAAAAAAGCAGAAAATCAGTAATTTTAGTCTCTTCAAAAAATAGGCTGTGAGGAAATCAGCTGCATTGCAAAGGACCAAAAGATGCAAAAAATAGGCTCACAGATGTTGCAAAAGCAGGGGAAAAAGCCAAGGAGGAAGACACAACTTAGGGGGCAAGATATGAGGGACATGGCATGGACACGTCACAAAACAACGAAAAAAAAAAAAATTTTCCAAAGTCAAAGCCATCAAAATGCAGGCAGGCCATACACCAGCAAGTCCAGGCACACGCAGCAAAGCTTGCCAAAATTGATCCCCACTGAAGGCCCAAACAGAAAAGAAGGACCTACAAACACACTGGAACGGAGACTCCATCAAAGGAATTGCAATTGGAGGAGAAAAAAAGGAAATTTGGGAAATCTAGTTACTCTAAGAAAATGGGCCGGGATTATATGAGGTGCAGTGCGAAGGACCAAAAGATGCAAAAATTAAGCTAAGAGATGTTGCAAAATCAGGGGAAATAGTCAAGGAGGAAGACACAACTTACGGGGCAAGATATGAGGGACATGGCATGAACAGTTAAACAAAAAAAAAAAAAACAAGAAAAAATCTTTCCCAAAGTCAAAGCCATCAAAATGCAGGCAGGCCATACGCCAGCAAGTGCAGACACATGCAGCAAAGCTTGCCAAAATTGATCCCCACTGAAGGCCAAAACCGAAAAGAAGGACCTACAAAGGCGGGGCTCCATGTGTGAGGGGCAGGGCTTCAGGCAGTGAGGGGCGGTGCTCTATGTGTGACGGAAGCGGCTCCATGTGTGTGGGGCAGGGCTCCAGCCAGTGATGGGCGGGGCTCCATGTGGGATGGGCAGGGCTCCATGAGTGAGGGAAGGAGTTCCATGCGTGAGGGACGGGGTTCCGGGCTGTGAGGGGTGGGGATCCAGTCAGTGAGGGGTGGGGCTCTAGGCAGTGATTGCCGAGGCTCCATGTGTTAGGGTTAGGGCTGCAGCCAGAGAGGGGCAGGGCTCCATGTGTGAGGGAAGCGGCTCCATGTGTGTGGGGCAGGGCTCCAGCCAGTGATGGGCGGGGCTCCATGTGGGATGGGCAGGGCTCCATGCAGTGAGGGATAGGGCTCCATAGTTGAGGGGCGGGGCTTCAAATATGAAGGGGAAGGCCCCATGAGTGAAGGCCGGGGTTCCAGGCTTTCAGGGGTGGGGATCCAGTCAGTGAGGGGCGGGGCTGAGGGCAGTGATGGCCGGGGCTCTTTGTGTTAGTGGCAGGGCTCCAGCCAGAGAGGGGCAAGGCTCCATGTGTGAGGGAAAAGGCTCCATGTGTGTGGGGCAGGGCTCCAGCCAGTGATGGGCGGGGATCCATGAGGGATGGGCAGGGCTCCATGCAGTCAGGGGCAAGGCTCCATATTTGAGGGGCGGGGCTCCAATTATGAAGGGCAAGGCCCCATGAGTGAGGCGTGGGGTTCCAGGCTTTCAGGGGTGGGGATCCAGTCAGTGCGGGGCGGGGCACTAGGCAGTCATGGCTGGGGCTCCCTGTGTGAGGGGCAGGGCTTCAGGCAGTGAGGGGCAGTGGATGGAGACAGCATCGGAAATATTGCATTAGGAAAAGTAAAAATGTAAATTTGGTAAATGTAGTGACTGTAAGAAAATGGCCCGGGATTATGTCAGGTGCAGTGCGAAGGACTAAATTGTGCCAAAACAAAGCTCACAGATATTTCAAAAGCAGCGGAAAAAGTCAAGGAGGAAAACACAACTTAGGGGGCAAGATATGAGGGACATGGCATGAATATTTAAAACAAGAAAAAAGAAAAACAAGAAAAAATCGTTCCCAAAGTCAAAGCCTTCAAAATGCAGGCAGGCCATACGCCAGCAAGTGCAGGCACATGCAGCAAAGCTTGCCAAATCTGATCCCCACTGAAGGCCAAAACAGAAAAGAAGGGCCTACAAACAGGCTGGAGCAGAGACACCATCAAAGGAATTGTAATTGGAGGAGAAAAAATGAAAATTTGGGAAATTTAGTGACTGTAAGAAAATGGCCCGGGATAATATCAGGTGCAGTGCGAAGGACCAAAAGATGCAAAAACTAAGCTCACAGATGTTGCAAAAGCAGGGGAAAAAGTCAAGGACGAAGACACAACTTAGGTGGCAAGATATGAGGACATGGCATGGACACTTCAGAAATCAACCAAAAAATGAAAATAATCTTTCCCCAAGTCAAAGCCACCAAAAGGCATGGCATGCCATCAAGGGCAGGGAAATGCACCATTGACTCTTCGATTCGTCCCCATTGAAATCACAAGATTTCTTTTCCCTTCCCGAAAGGAAATGAAATTTCCTTTTGGGAAGGGAAAAGGAATCTTGTGAATCCCAAAAGAAAGGCTTGCAAACACTCTGGAAAGGAGATAGGTTCAAATGAAATGCAATTGAAAAAAGCAGAAAATCAGTAATTTTAATGTCTTCAAAAAATAGGCTGTGAGGAAATCAGCTGCATTGCAAAGGACCAAAAGATGCAAAAAATAGGCTCACAGATGTTGCAAAAGCAGGGGAAAAAGTCAAGGAGGAAGACACAACTTAGGTGGCAAGATATGAGGACATGGCATGGACACTTCAGAAATCAACCAAAAAATGATAAAAATCTTTCCCCAAGTCAAAGCCATCAAAAGGCATGGCATGCCATCAAGGGCAGGGAAATGCACCAATGATTCTTCGATTCGTCCCCATTGAAATCACAAGATTTCTTTTCCCTTCCCGAAAGGAAATGAAATTTCCTTTCGGGAAGGGAAAAGGAATCTTGTGAATCCCAAAAGAAAGGCTTGCAAACACTCTGGAAGGAGATAAGTTCAAATGAAATGCAATTGAAAAAAGCAGAAAATCAGTAATTTTAATGTCTTCAAAAAATAGGCTGTGAGGAAATCAGCTGCATTGCAAAGGACCAAAAGATGCAAAAAATAGGCTCACAGATGTTGCAAAAGCAGGGGAAAACGTCAAGGAGGAAGACACAACTTAGGGGGCAAGATATGAGGGACATGGCATGGACACTTCACAAAACAACGAAAAAAAAAAAATTTTCCAAAGTCAAAGCCATCAAAATGCAGGCAGGCCATACACCAGCAAGTCCAGGCACATGTAGAAAAGCTTGCCAAAATTCATCCCCACTGAAGGCCCAAACAGAAAAGAAGGACCTACAAACGCACTGGAACGGAGACTCCATCAAAGGAATTGCAATTGGAGAAAAAAAAAAGGAAATTTGGGAAATCTAGTTACTCTAAAAAAATGGCCCGGGATTATATGAGGTGCAGTGCGAAGGACCAAAAGATGCCAAAATTAAGCTAAGAGATGTTGCAAAATCAGGGGAAATAGTCAAGGAGAAGACACAACTTACCGGGAGAGATATGAGGGACATGGCATGAACAGATAAACAAAAAAAAAAAAACAAGAAAATATCTTTCCCAAAGTCAAAGCCATCAAAATGCAGGCAGGCCATACGCCAGCAAGTGCAGACACATGCAGCAATGCTTGCCAAAATTGATCCCTACTGAAGGCCAAAACCGAAAAGAAGGACCTACAAACGCGGGGCTCCATGTGTGAGGGGCAGGGCTTCAGGCAGTGAGGGGCGGTGCTCTATGTGTGACGGAAGCGGCTCCATGTGTGTGGGGCAGGGCTCCAGCCAGTGATGGGCGGGGCTCCATGTGGGATGGGCAGGGCTCCATGAGTGAGGGAAGGGGTTCCATGCGTGAGGGGCGGGGTTCCGGGCTGTGAGGGGTGGGGATCCAGTCAGTGAGGGGTGGGGCTCTAGGCAGTGATTGCCGAGGCTCCATGTGTTAGGGTTAGGGCTGCAGCCAGAGAGGGGCAGGGCTCCATGTGTGAGGGAAAAGGCTCCATGTGTGTGGGGCAGGGCTCCAGCCAGTGATGGGCGGGGCTCCATGTGGGATGGGCAGGGCTCCATGCAGTGAGGGATAGGGCTCCATAGTTGAGGGGCGGGGCTTCAAATATGAAGGGCAAGGCCCCATGAGTGAAGGCCGGGGTTCCAGGCTTTCAGGGGTGGGGATCCAGTCAGTGAGGGGCGGGGCTGAGGGCAGTGATGGCCGGGGCTCTTTGTGTTAGTGGCAGGGCTCCAGCCAGAGAGGGGCAAGGCTCCATGTGTGAGGGAAAGGGCTCCATGTTTGTGGGGCAGGGCTCCAGCCAGTGATGGGCGGGGATCCATGAGGGATGGGCAGGGCTCCATGCAGTCAGGGGCAAGGCTCCATATTTGAGGGGCGGGGCTCCAATTATGAAGGGCAAGGCCCCATGAGTGAGGCGCGGGGTTCCAGGCTTTCAGGGGTGGGGATCCAGTCAGTGCGGGGCGGGGCACTAGGCAGTCATGGCTGGGGCTCCCTGTGTGAGGGGCAGGGCTTCAGGCAGTGAGGGGCGGTGGATGGAGACAGCATGGGAAATATTGCATTAGGAAAAGTAAAAATGTAAATTTGGTAAATTTAGTGACTGTAAGAAAATGGCCCGGGATTATGTCAGGTGCAGTGCGAAGGACTAAATGATGCCAAAACAAAGCTCACAGATATTTCAAAAGCAGCGGGAAAAGTCAAGGAGGAAAACACAACTTAGGGGGCAAGATATGAGGGACATGGCATGAATATTTAAAACAAGAAAAAAGAAAAACAAGAAAAAATCGTTCCCAAAGTCAAAGCCTTCAAAATGCAGGCAGGCCATATGCCAGCAAGTGCAGGCACATGCAGCAAAGCTTGCCAAATCTGATCCCCACTGAAGGCCAAAACAGAAAATAAGGGCCTACAAACAGGCTGGAGCGGAGACACCGTCAAAGGAATTGTAATTGGAGGAGAAAAAATGAAAATTTGGGAAATTTAGTGACTCTAAGAAAATGGCCCAGGATATTATCAGGTGCAGTGCGAAGGACCAAAAGATGCAAAAACTAAGCTCACAGGTGTTGCAAAAGCAGGGGAAAAAGTCAAGGAGGAAGACACAACTTAGATGGCAAGATATGAGCACATGGCATGGACACTTCAGAAATCAACCAAAAAATGAAAATAATATTTCCCCAAGTCAAAGCCACCAAAAGGCATGGCATGCCATCAAGGGCAGGGAAATGCACCAATGATTCTTCGATTCGTCCCCATGGAAATCACAAGATTTCTTTTCCCTTCCCGAAAGGAAATGAAATTTCCTTTCGGGAAGGGAAAAGGAATCTTGTGAATCCCAAAAGAAAGGCTTGCAAACACTCTGGAAAGGAGATAAGTTCAAATGAAATGCAATTGAAAAAAGCAGAAAATCAGTAATTTTAATGTCTTCAAAAAATAGGCTGTGAGGAAATCAGCTGCATTGCAAAGGACCAAAAGATGCAAAAAATAGGCTCACAGATGTTGCAAAAGCAGGGGAAAAAGCCAAGGAGCAAGACACAACTTAGGGGGCAAGATATGAGGGACATGGCATGGACACTTCACAAAACAACGAAAAAAAAAAAAATTTTCCAAAGTCAAAGCCATCAAAATGCAGGCAGGCCATACACCAGCAAGTCCAGGCACACGCAGCAAAGCTTGCCAAAATTGATCCCCACTGAAGGCCCAAACAGAAAAGAAGGACCTACAAACACACTGGAACGGAGACTCCATCAAAGGAATTGCAATTGGAGGAGAAAAAAAGGAAATTTGGGAAATCTAGTTACTCTAAGAAAATGGGCCGGGATTATATGAGGTGCAGTGCGAAGGACCAAAAGATGCAAAAATTAAGCTAAGAGATGTTGCAAAATCAGGGGAAATAGTCAAGGAGGAAGACACAACTTACGGGGCAAGATATGAGGGACATGGCATGAACAGTTAAACAAAAAAAAAAAAAACCAGAAAAAATCTTTCCCAAAGTCAAAGCCATCAAAATGCAGGCAGGCCATACGCCAGCAAGTGCAGACACATGCAGCAAAGCTTGCCAAAATTGATCCCCACTGAAGGCCAAAACCGAAAAGAAGGACCTACAAAGGCGGGGCTCCATGTGTGAGGGGCAGGGCTTCAGGCAGTGAGGGGCGGTGCTCTATGTGTGACGGAAGCGGCTCCATGTGTGTGGGGCAGGGCTCCAGCCAGTGATGGGCGGGGCTCCATGTGGGATGGGCAGGGCTCCATGAGTGAGGGAAGGGGTTCCATGCGTGAGGGGCGGGGTTCCGGGCTGTGAGGGGTGGGGATCCAGTCAGTGAGGGGTGGGGCTCTAGGCAGTGATTGCCGAGGCTCCATGTGTTAGGGTTAGGGCTGCAGCCAGAGAGGGGCAGGGCTCCATGTGTGAGGGAAGCGGCTCCATGTGTGTGGGGCAGGGCTCCAGCCAGTGATGGGCGGGGCTCCATGTGGGATGGGCAGGGCTCCATGCAGTGAGGGATAGGGCTCCATAGTTGAGGGGCGGGGCTTCAAATATGAAGGGGAAGGCCCCATGAGTGAAGGCCGGGGTTCCAGGCTTTCAGGGGTGGGGATCCAGTCAGTGAGGGGCGGGGCTCAGGGCAGTGATGGCCGGGGCTCTTTGTGTTAGTGGCAGGGCTCCAGCCAGAGAGGGGCAAGGCTCCATGTGTGAGGGAAAAGGCTCCATGTGTGTGGGGCAGGGCTCCAGCCAGTGATGGGCGGGGATCCATGAGGGATGGGCAGGGCTCCATGCAGTCAGGGGCAAGGCTCCATATTTGAGGGGCGGGGCTCCAATTATGAAGGGCAAGGCCCCATGAGTGAGGCGTGGGGTTCCAGGCTTTCAGGGGTGGGGATCCAGTCAGTGCGGGGCGGGGCACTAGGCAGTCATGGCTGGGGCTCCCTGTGTGAGGGGCAGGGCTTCAGGCAGTGAGGGGCAGTGGATGGAGACAGCATCGGAAATATTGCATTAGGAAAAGTAAAAATGTAAATTTGGTAAATGTAGTGACTGTAAGAAAATGGCCCGGGATTATGTCAGGTGCAGTGCGAAGGACTAAATTGTGCCAAAACAAAGCTCACAGATATTTCAAAAGCAGCGGAAAAAGTCAAGGAGGAAAACACAACTTAGGGGGCAAGATATGAGGGACATGGCATGAATATTTCAAACAAGAAAAAAGAAAAACAAGAAAAAATCGTTCCCAAAGTCAAAGCCTTCAAAATGCAGGCAGGCCATACGCCAGCAAGTGCAGGCACATGCAGCAAAGCTTGCCAAATCTGATCCCCACTGAAGGCCAAAACAGAAAAGAAGGGCCTACAAACAGGCTGGAGCAGAGACACCATCAAAGGAATTGTAATTGGAGGAGAAAAAATGAAAATTTGGGAAATTTAGTGACTGTAAGAAAATGGCCCGGGATAATATCAGGTGCAGTGCGAAGGACCAAAAGATGCCAAAACTAAGCTCACAGATGTTGCAAAAGCAGGGGAAAAAGTCAAGGACGAAGACACAACTTAGGTGGCAAGATATGAGGACATGGCATGGACACTTCAGAAATCAACCAAAAAATGAAAATAATCTTTCCCCAAGTCAAAGCCACCAAAAGGCATGGCATGCCATCAAGGGCAGGGAAATGCACCATTGACTCTTCGATTCGTCCACATTGAAATTACAAGATTTCTTTTCCCTTCCCGAAAGGAAATGAAATTTCCTTTCGGGAAGGGAAAAGGAATCTTGTGAATCCCAAAAGAAAGGCTTGCAAACACTCTGGAAGGAGATAAGTTCAAATGAAATGCAATTGAAAAAAGCAGAAAATCAGTAATTTTAATGTCTTCAAAAAATAGGCTGTGAGGAAATCAGCTGCATTGCAAAGGACCAAAAGATGCAAAAAATAGGCTCACAGATGTTGCAAAAGCAGGGGAAAACGTCAAGGAGGAAGACACAACTTAGGGGGCAAGATATGAGAGACATGGCATGGACACTTCACAAAACAACGAAAAAAAAAAATTTTCCAAAGTCAAAGCCATCAAAATGCAGGCAGGCCATACACCAGCAAGTCCAGGCACATGCAGCAAAGCTTGCCAAAATTGATCCCCACTGAAGGCCCAAACAGAAAAGAAGGACCTACAAACACACTGGAACGGAGACTCCATCAAAGGAATTGCAATTGGAGGAGAAAAAAAGGAAATTTGGGAAATCTAGTTATTCTAAGAAAATAGCCCGGGATTATATGAGGTGCAGTGCGAAGGACCAGAAGATGCAAAAATTAAGCTAACGGATGTTGCAAAATCAGGGGAAATAGTCAAGGAGGAAGCACAACTTATGGGGCAAGATATGAGGGACATGGCATGAACAGTTAAACAAAAAAAAAAAAAACAAGAAAAAATCTTTCCCAAAGTCAAAGCCATCAAAATGCAGGCAGACCATACGCCAGCAAGTGCAGACACATGCAGCAAAGCTTGCCAAAATTGATCCCCACTGAAGGCCAAAACCGAAAAGAAGGACCTACAAATGCGGGGCTCCATGTGTGAGGGGCAGGGCTTCAGGCAGTGAGGGGCGTTGCTCTATGTGTGACGGAAGCGGCTCCATGTGTGTGGGGCAGGGCTCCAGCCAGTGATGGGCGGGGCTCCATGTGGGATGGGCAGGGCTCCATGAGTGAGGGAAGGGGTTCCATGCGTGAGGGGCGGGGTTCCGGGCTGTGAGGGGTGGGGATCCAGTCAGTGAGGGGTGGGGCTCTAGGCAGTGATTGCCGAGGCTCCATGTGTTAGGGTTAGGGCTGCAGCCAGAGAGGGGCAGGGCTCCATGTGTGAGGGAAAAGGCTCCATGTGTGTGGGGCAGGGCTCCAGCCAGTGATGGGCGGGGCTCCATGTGGGATGGGCAGGGCTGCATGCAGTGAGGGATAGGGCTCCATAGTTGAGGGGCGGGGCTTCAAATATGAAGGGCAAGGCCCCATGAGTGAAGGCCGGGGTTCCAGGCTTTCAGGGGTGGGGATCCAGTCAGTGAGGGGCGGGGCTGAGGGCAGTGATGGCCGGGGCTCTTTGTGTTAGTGGCAGGGCTCCAGCCAGAGAGGGGCAAGGCTCCATGTGTGAGGGAAAGGGCTCCATGTTTGTGGGGCAGGGCTCCAGCCAGTGATGGGCGGGGATCCATGAGGGATGGGCAGGGCTCCATGCAGTCAGGGGCAAGGCTCCATATTTGAGGGGCGGGGCTCCAATTATGAAGGGCAAGGCCCCATGAGTGAGGCGCGGGGTTCCAGGCTTTCAGGGGTGGGGATCCAGTCAGTGCGGGGCGGGGCACTAGGCAGTCCTGGCTGGGGCTCCCTGTGTGAGGGGCAGGGCTTCAGGCAGTGAGGGGCGGTGGATGGAGACAGCATGGGAAATATTGCATTAGGAAAAGTAAAAATGTAAATTTGGTAAATTTAGTGACTGTAAGAAAATGGCCCGGGATTATGTCAGGTGCAGTGCGAAGGACTAAATGATGCCAAAACAAAGCTCACAGATATTTCAAAAGCAGCGGAAAAAGTCAAGGAGGAAAACACAACTTAGGGGGCAAGATATGAGGGACATGGCATGAATATTTCAAACAAGAAAAAAGAAAAACAAGAAAAAATCGTTCCCAAAGTCAAAGCCTTCAAAATTCAGGCAGGCCATACGCCAGCAAGTGCAGGCACATGCAGCAAAACTTGCCAAATCTGATCCCCACTGAAGGCCAAAACAGAAAAGAAGGGCCTACAAACAGGCTGGAGCGGAGACACCATCAAAGGAATTGTAATTGGAGGAGAAAAAAAGAAAATTTGGGAAATTTAGTGACTGTAAGAAAATGGCCCGGGATAATATCAGGTGCAGTGCGAAGGACCAAAAGATGCAAAAACTAAGCTCACAGATGTTGCAAAAGCAGGGGAAACAGTCAAGGAGGAAGACACAACTTAGGTGGCACGATATGAGGACATGGCATGGACACTTCAGAAATCAACCAAAAAATGAAAAAAATCCCTCCCCAAGTCAAAGCCACCAAAAGGCATGCCGTGCCATCAAGGGCAGGGAAATGCACCAATGATTCTTCGATTCGTCCCCATTGAAATCACAAGATTTCTTTTCCCTTCCCGAAAGGAAATGAAATTTCCTTTCGGGAAGGAAAAAGGAATCTTGTGAATCCCAAAAGAAAGGCTTGCAAACACTCTGGAAGGAGATAAGTTCAAGTGAAATGCAATTGGAAAAAGCAGAAAATCAGTAATTTTAATGTCTTCAAAAAATAGGCTGTGAGGAAATCAGCTGCATTGCAAAGGACAAAAAGATGCAAAAAATAGGCTCACAGATGTTGCAAAAGAAGGGGAAAAATCAAGGAGGAAGACACAACTTAGGGGGCAAGATATGAGGGACATGCCATGGACACTTCACAAAACAACGAAAAAAAAAAAAATTTTCCCAAAGACAAAGCCATCAAAATGCAGGCAGGCCATACACCAGCAAGTCCAGGCACATGCAGCAAAGCTTGCCAAAATTGATCCCCACTGAAGGCCCAAACAGAAAAGAAGGACCTACAAACACACTGGAACGGAGACTCCATCAAAGGAATTGCAATTGGAGGAGAAAAAAAGGAAATTTGGGAAATCTAGTTATTCTAAGAAAATAGCCCGGGATTATATGAGGTGCAGTGCGAAGGACCAGAAGATGCAAAAATTAAGCTAACGGATGTTGCAAAATCAGGGGAAATAGTCAAGGAGGAAGCACAACTTATGGGGCAAGATATGAGGGACATGGCATGAACAGTTAAACAAAAAAAAAAAAAACAAGAAAAAATCTTTCCCAAAGTCAAAGCCATCAAAATGCAGGCAGACCATACGCCAGCAAGTGCAGACACATGCAGCAAAGCTTGCCAAAATTGATCCCCACTGAAGGCCAAAACCGAAAAGAAGGACCTACAAATGCGGGGCTCCATGTGTGAGGGGCAGGGCTTCAGGCAGTGAGGGGCGTTGCTCTATGTGTGACGGAAGCGGCTCCATGTGTGTGGGGCAGGGCTCCAGCCAGTGATGGGCGGGGCTCCATGTGGGATGGGCAGGGCTCCATGAGTGAGGGAAGGGGTTCCATGCGTGAGGGGCGGGGTTCCGGGCTGTGAGGGGTGGGGATCCAGTCAGTGAGGGGTGGGGCTCTAGGCAGTGATTGCCGAGGCTCCATGTGTTAGGGTTAGGGCTGCAGCCAGAGAGGGGCAGGGCTCCATGTGTGAGGGAAAAGGCTCCATGTGTGTGGGGCAGGGCTCCAGCCAGTGATGGGCGGGGCTCCATGTGGGATGGGCAGGGCTGCATGCAGTGAGGGATAGGGCTCCATAGTTGAGGGGCGGGGCTTCAAATATGAAGGGCAAGGCCCCATGAGTGAAGGCCGGGGTTCCAGGCTTTCAGGGGTGGGGATCCAGTCAGTGAGGGGCGGGGCTGAGGGCAGTGATGGCCGGGGCTCTTTGTGTTAGTGGCAGGGCTCCAGCCAGAGAGGGGCAAGGCTCCATGTGTGAGGGAAAGGGCTCCATGTTTGTGGGGCAGGGCTCCAGCCAGTGATGGGCGGGGATCCATGAGGGATGGGCAGGGCTCCATGCAGTCAGGGGCAAGGCTCCATATTTGAGGGGCGGGGCTCCAATTATGAAGGGCAAGGCCCCATGAGTGAGGCGCGGGGTTCCAGGCTTTCAGGGGTGGGGATCCAGTCAGTGCGGGGCGGGGCACTAGGCAGTCCTGGCTGGGGCTCCCTGTGTGAGGGGCAGGGCTTCAGGCAGTGAGGGGCGGTGGATGGAGACAGCATCGGAAATATTGCAGTAGGAAAAGTAAAAATGTAAATTTGGTAAATTTAGTGACTGTAAGAAAATGGCCCGGGATTATGTCAGGTGCAGTGCGAAGGACTAAATGATGCCAAAACAAAGCTCACAGATATTTCAAAAGCAGCGGAAAAAGTCAAGGAGGAAAACACAACTTAGGGGGCAAGATATGAGGGACATGGCATGAATATTTCAAACAAGAAAAAAGAAAAACAAGAAAAAATCGTTCCCAAAGTCAAAGCCTTCAAAATTCAGGCAGGCCATACGCCAGCAAGTGCAGGCACATGCAGCAAAACTTGCCAAATCTGATCCCCACTGAAGGCCAAAACAGAAAAGAAGGGCCTACAAACAGGCTGGAGCGGAGACACCATCAAAGGAATTGTAATTGGAGGAGAAAAAAAGAAAATTTGGGAAATTTAGTGACTGTAAGAAAATGGCCCGGGATAATATCAGGTGCAGTGCGAAGGAACAAAAGATGCAAAAACTAAGCTCACAGATGTTGCAAAAGCAGGGGAAACAGTCAAGGAGGAAGACACAACTTAGGTGGCACGATATGAGGACATGGCATGGACACTTCAGAAATCAACCAAAAAATGAAAAAAATCCCTCCCCAAGTCAAAGCCACCAAAAGGCATGCCGTGCCATCAAGGGCAGGGAAATGCACCAATGATTCTTCGATTCGTCCCCATTGAAATCACAAGATTTCTTTTCCCTTCCCGAAAGGAAATGAAATTTCCTTTCGGGAAGGAAAAAGGAATCTTGTGAATCCCAAAAGAAAGGCTTGCAAACACTCTGGAAGGAGATAAGTTCAAGTGAAATGCAATTGGAAAAAGCAGAAAATCAGTAATTTTAATGTCTTCAAAAAATAGGCTGTGAGGAAATCAGCTGCATTGCAAAGGACAAAAAGATGCAAAAAATAGGCTCACAGATGTTGCAAAAGAAGGGGAAAAATCAAGGAGGAAGACACAACTTAGGGGGCAAGATATGAGGGACATGCCATGGACACTTCACAAAACAACGAAAAAAAAAAAATTTTCCCAAAGACAAAGCCATCAAAATGCAGGCAGGCCATACGCCAGCAAGTGCAGACACATGCAGCAAAGCTTGCCAAAATTGATCCCCACTGAAGGCCAAAACCGAAAAGAAGGACCTACAAACGCGGGGCTCCATGTGTGAGGGGCAGGGCTTCAGGCAGTGAGGGGCGGTGCTCTATGTGTGACGGAAGCGGCTCCATGTGTGTGGGGCAGGGCTCCAGCCAGTGATGGGCGGGGCTCCATGTGGGATGGGCAGGGCTCCATGAGTGAGGGAAGGGGTTCCATGCGTGAGGGGCGGGGTTCCGGGCTGTGAGGGGTGGGGATCCAGTCAGTGAGGGGTGGGGCTCTAGGCAGTGATTGCCGAGGCTCCATGTGTTAGGGTTAGGGCTGCAGCCAGAGAGGGGCAGGGCTCCATGTGTGAGGGAAAAGGCTCCATGTGTGTGGGGCAGGGCTCCAGCCAGTGATGGGCGGGGCTCCATGTGGGATGGGCAGGGCTGCATGCAGTGAGGGATAGGGCTCCATAGTTGAGGGGCGGGGCTTCAAATATGAAGGGCAAGGCCCCATGAGTGAAGGCCGGGGTTCCAGGCTTTCAGGGGTGGGGATCCAGTCAGTGAGGGGCGGGGCTGAGGGCAGTGATGGCCGGGGCTCTTTGTGTTAGTGGCAGGGCTCCAGCCAGAGAGGGGCAAGGCTCCATGTGTGAGGGAAAGGGCTCCATGTTTGTGGGGCAGGGCTCCAGCCAGTGATGGGCGGGGATCCATGAGGGATGGGCAGGGCTCCATGCAGTCAGGGGCAAGGCTCCATATTTGAGGGGCGGGGCTCCAATTATGAAGGGAAAGGCCCCATGAGTGAGGCGCGGGGTTCCAGGCTTTCAGGGGTGGGGATCCAGTCAGTGCGGGGCGGGGCACTAGGCAGTCCTGGCTGGGGCTCCCTGTGTGAGGGGCAGGGCTTCAGGCAGTGAGGGGCGGTGGATGGAGACAGCATCGGAAATATTGCAGTAGGAAAAGTAAAAATGTAAATTTGGTAAATTTAGTGACTGTAAGAAAATGGCCCGGGATTATGTCAGGTGCAGTGCGAAGGACTAAATGATGCCAAAACAAAGCTCACAGATATTTCAAAAGCAGCGGAAAAAGTCAAGGAGGAAAACACAACTTAGGGGGCAAGATATGAGGGACATGGCATGAATATTTAAAACAAGAAAAAAGAAAAACAAGAAAAAATCGTTCCCAAAGTCAAAGCCTTCAAAATGCAGGCAGGCCATACGCCAGCAAGTGCAGGCACATGCAGCAAAACTTGCCAAATCTGAACCCCACTGAAGGCCAAAACAGAAAAGAAGGGCCTACAAACAGGCTGGAGCGGAGACACCATCAAAGGAATTGTAATTGGAGGAGAAAAAAAGAAAAATTTGGGAAATTTAGTGACTGTAAGAAAATGGCCCGGGATAATATCAGGTGCAGTGCGAAGGACCAAAAGATGCAAAAACTAAGCTCAGAGATGTTGCAAAAGCAGGGGAAAAAGTCAAGGAGGAAAGGAGGAAGACACAACTTAGGTGGCACGATATGAGGACATGGCATGGACACTTCAGAAATCAACCAAAAAATGAAAAAAAATCTTTCCCCAAGTCAAAGCCACCAAAAGGCATGCCGTGCCATCAAGGGCAGGGAAATGCACCAATGATTCTTCGATTCGTCCCCATTGAAATCACAAGATTTCTTTTCCCTTCCCGAAAGGAAATGAAATTTCCTTTCGGGAAGGAAAAAGGAATCTTGTGAATCCCAAAAGAAAGGCTTGCAAACACTCTGGAAGGAGATAAGTTCAAGTGAAATGCAATTGGAAAAAAGCAGAAAATCAGTAATTTTAATGTCTTCAAAAAATAGGCTGTGAGGAAATCAGCTGCATTGCAAAGGACAAAAAGATGCAAAAAATAGGCTCACAGATGTTGCAAAAGAAGGGGGAAAAATCAAGGAGGAAGACACAACTTAGGGGGGCAAGATATGAGGGACATGCCATGGACACTTCACAAAACAACGAAAAAAAAAAAATATTCCCAAAGACAAAGCCATCAAAATGCAGGCATGCCATACGCCAGCAAGTGCAGACACATGCAGCAAAGCTTGCCAAAATTGATCCCCACTGAAGGCCAAAACTGAAAAGAAGGACCTACAAACGCGGGGGCTCCATGTGTGAGGGGCAGGGCTTCAGGCAGTGAGGGGCGGTGCTCTATGTGTGACGGAAGCGGATCCATGTGTGTGGGGCAGGGCTCCAGCCAGTGATGGGCGGGGCTCCATGTGGGATGGGCAGGGCTCCATGAGTGAGGGAAGGGGTTCCATGCGTGAGGGGGCGGGGTTCCGGGCTGTGAGGGGTGGGGATCCAGTCAGTGAGGGGTGGGGCTCTAGGCAGTGATTGCCGAGGCTCCATGTGTTAGGGTTAGGGCTGCAGCCAGAGAGGGGCAGGGCTCCATGTGTGAGGGGAAGCGGCTCCATGTGTGTGGGGCAGGGCTCCAGCCAGTGATGGGGCGGGGCTCCATGTGGGATGGGCAGGGCTCCATGCAGTGAGGGATAGGGCTCCATAGTTTGAGGGGCGGGGCTTCAAATATGAAGGGCAAGGCCCCATGAGTGAAGGCCGGGGTTCCAGGCTTTCAGGGGTGGGGATCCAGTCAGTGAGGGGCGGGGGCTCAGGGCAGTGATGGCCGGGGCTCTTTGTGTTAGTGGCAGGGCTCCAGCCAGAGAGGGGGCAAAGGCTCCATGTGTGAGGGAAAGGGCTCCATGTTTGTGGGGCAGGGCTCCAGCCAGTGATGGGCGGGGATCCATGAGGGATGGGCAGGGCTCCATGCAGTCAGGGGCAAGGCTCCATATTTGAGGGGGCGGGGGCTCCAATTATGAAGGGCAAGGCCCCATGAGTGAGGCGCGGGGTTCCAGGCTTTCAGGGGGTGGGGATCCAGTCAGTGCGGGGGCGGGGCACTAGGCAGTCATGGCTGGGGTCTCCCTGTGTGAGGGGCAGGGGCTTCAGGGCAGTGAGGGGCGGTGGATGGAGACAGCATGGGAAATATTGCATTACGAAAAGTAAAAATGTAAATTTGGTAAATTTAGTGACTGTAAGAAAATGGCCCGGGATTATGTCAGGGGCAGTGCGAAGGACTAAATGATGCCCAAACAAAGCTCACAGATATTTCAAAAGCAGCGGGAAAAGTCAAGGAGGAAAACACAACTTCGGGGGCAAGATATGAGGGACATGGCATCGAATATTTAAAACAAGAAAAAAGAAAAACAAGAAAAAATCATTCCCCAAAGTCAAAGCCTTCAAAATGCAGGCAGGGCCATACGCCAGCAAGTGCAGGCACATGCAGCAAAACTTGCCAAATCTGATCCCCACTGAAGGCCAAAACAGAAAATAAGGGCCTACAAACAGGCTGGAGCGGAGACACCATCAAAGGAATTGTAATTGGAGGAGAAAAAAAGAAAATTTGGGAAATTTAGTGACTGTAAGAAAATGGCCCGGGATAATATCAGGTGCAGTGCGAAGGACCAAAAGATGCAAAAACTAAGCTCACAGATGTTGCAAAAGCAGGGGAAAAAGTCAAGGAGGAAGACACAACTTAGGTGGCAAGATATGAGGGACATGGCATGGACACTTCAGAAATCAACCAAAAAATGATAAAAATCTTTCCCCAAAGTCAAAGCCATCAAAAGGCATGGCATGCCATCAAGGGCAGGGAAATGCACCAATGATTCTTCGATTCGTCCCCATTGAAATCACAAGATTTCTTTTCCCTTCCCGAAAGGAAATGAAATTTCCTTTTGGGAAGGGAAAAGGAATCTTGTGAATCCCAAAAGAAAGGCTTGCAAACACTCTGGAAAGGAGATAGTTTCAAATGAAATGCAATTGAAAAAAGCAGAAAATCAGTAATTTTAATGTCTTCAAAAAATAGGCTGTGAGGAAATCAGCTGCATTGCAAAGGACCAAAAGATGCAAAAAATAGGCTCACAGATGTTCCAAAGGCAGGGGAAAAAGTCAAGGAGGAAGACACAACTTAGGGGGCAAGATATGAGGGACATGGCATGGACACTTC
Organism: Artemisiospiza belli; assembly: GCA_021963965.1. NCBI lineage: Eukaryota > Metazoa > Chordata > Aves > Passeriformes > Passerellidae > Artemisiospiza > Artemisiospiza belli. The sequence goes on from JAKDEW010000444.1 coordinate 161,805, forward strand.
ACAAAACAACGAAAAAAAAAAAATTTTCCAAAGTCAAAGCCATCAAAATGCAGGCAGGCCATACACCAGCATGTCCAGGCACATGCAGCAAAGCTTGCCAAAATTGATCCCCACTGAAGGGCCCAAACAGAAAAGAAGGACCTACAAAACGCACTGGAACGGAGACTCCATCAAAGGAATTGCAATTGGAGGAGAAAAAAAGGAAATTTGGGAAATCTAGTTACTCTAAGAAAATGGGCCGGGATTATATGAGGTGCAGTGCGAAGGACCAAAAGATGCAAAAATTAAGCTAAGAGATGTTGCAAAATCAGGGGAAATAGTCAAGGAGGAAGACACAACTTACGGGGCAAGATATGAGGGACATGGCATGAACAGTTAAACAAAAAAAAAAAAAACAAGAAAAAATCTTTCCCAAAGTCAAAGCCATCAAAATGCAGGCAGGCCATACGCCAGCAAGTGCAGACACATGCAGCAAAGCTTGCCAAAACTGATCCCCACCGAAGGCCAAAACCGAAAAGAAGGACCTACAAACGCGGGGCTCCATGTGTGAGGGGCAGGGCTTCAGGCAGTGAGGGGCGGTGCTCCATGTGTGACGGAAGCGGCTCCATGTGTGTGGGGCAGGGCTCCAGCCAGTGATGGGCGGGGTTCCATGTGGGATGGGCAGGGGCAGGGCTCCATGAGTGAGGGAAGGGGTTCCATGCGTGAGGGGCGGGGTTCCGGGGCTGTGAGGGGTGGGGATCCAGTCAGTTGAGGGGTGGGGCTCTAGGCAGTGATTGCCGAGGCTCCATGTGTTAGGGTTAGGGCTGCAGCCAGAGAGGGGCAGGGCTCCATGTGTGAGGGAAAAGGCTCCATGTGTGTGGGGCAAGGCTCCAGCCAGTGATGGGCGGGGCTCCATGTGGGATGGGCAGGGCTCCATGCAGTGAGGGATAGGGCTCTATAGTTGAGGGGCGGGGCTTCAAATATGAAGGGCAAGGCCCCATGAGTGAAGGCCGGGGTTCCAGGCTTTCAGGGGTGGGGATCCAGTCAGTGAGGGGCGGGGCTGAGGGCAGTGATGGCCGGGGCTCTTTGTGTTAGTGGCAGGGCTCCAGCCAGAGAGGGGCAAGGCTCCATGTGTGAGGGAAAGGGCTCCATGTGTGTGGGGCAGGGCTCCAGCCAGTGATGGGCGGGGATCCATGAGGGATGGGCAGGGCTCCATGCAGTCAGGGGCAAGGCTCCATATTTGAGGGGCGGGGCTCCAATTATGAAGGGCAAGGCCCCATGAGTGAGGCGCGGGGTTCCAGGCTTTCAGGGGTGGGGATCCAGTCAGTGTGGGGCGGGGCACTAGGCAGTCATGGCTGGGGCTCCCTGTGTGAGGGGCAGGGCTTCAGGCAGTGAGGGGCGGTGGATGGAGACAGCATGGGAAATATTGCATTAGGAAAAGTAAAAATGTAAATTTGGTAAATTTAGTGACTGTAAGAAAATGGCCCGGGATTATGTCAGGTGCAGTGCGAAGGACTAAATGATGCCAAAACAAAGCTCACAGATATTTCAAAAGCAGCGGGAAAAGTCAAGGAGGAAAACACAACTTAGGGGGCAAGATATGAGGGACATGGCATCGAATATTTAAAACAAGAAAAAAGAAAAACAAGAAAAAATCGTTTCCCAAAGTCAAAGCCTTCAAAATGCAGGCAGGCCATACGCCAGCAAGTGCAGGCACATGCAGCAAAGCTTGCCAAATCTGATCCCCACTGAAGGCCAAAACAGAAAAGAAGGGCCTACAAACAGGCTGGAAAGGTGTCAACATCAAAGGAATTGCAATTGGAGAAGAAAAAAAGAAAACTTGGGAAATTTAGAGACTCTAAGAAAATGGCCCAGGATAATATCAGGTGCAGTGCGAAGGACCAAAAGATGCAAAAACTAAGCTCACAGGTGTTGCAAAAGCAGGGAAAAAGTCAAGGAGGAAGACACAACTTAGATGGCAAGATATGAGGACATGGCATGGACACTTCAGAAATCAACCAAAAAATGAAAATAATCTTTCCCCAAGTCAAAGCCACCAAAAGGCATGGCATGCCATCAAGGGCAGGGAAATGCACCAATGATTCTTCGATTCGTCCCCATGGAAATCACAAGATTTCTTTTCCCTTCCCGAAAGGAAATGAAAATTTCCTTTGGGAAGGGAAAAGGAATCTTGTGAATCCCAAAAGAAAGGCTTGCAAACACTCTGGAAAGGAGATAAGTTCAAATGAAATGCAATTGAAAAAAGCAGAAAATCAGTAATTTTAATGTCTTCAAAAAAAAGGCTGGGAGGAAATCAGCTGCATTGCAAAGGACCAAAACATGCAAAAAATAGGCTCAAAGATGTTGCAAAAGCAGGGGAAAAAGTCAAGGAGGAAGACACAACTTAGGGGGCAAGATATGAGGGACATGGCATGGACACTTCACAAAACAACGAAAAAAAAAAAAATTTTCCAAAGTCAAAGCCATCAAAATGGAGGCAGGCCATACACCAGCAAGTCCAGGCACATGCAGAAAAGCTTGCCAAAATTCATCCCCACTGAAGGCCCAAACAGAAAAGAAGGACCTACAAACACACTGGAACGGAGACTCCATCAAAGGAATTGCAATTGGAGGAGAAAAAAAGGAAATTTGGGAAATCTAGTTACTCTAAGAAAATGGGCCGGGATTATATGAGGTGCAGTGCGAAGGACCAAAAGATGCAAAAATTAAGCAAAGAGATGTTGCAAAATCAGGGGAAATAGTCAAGGAGGAAGACACAACTTACGGGGCAAGATATGAGGGACATGGCATGAACAGTTAAACAAAAAAAAAAAAAAAAAGAAAAAATCTTTCCCAAAGTCAAAGCCATCAAAATGCAGGCAGGCCATACGCCAGCAAGTGCAGACACATGCAGCAAAGCTTGCCAAAACTGATCCCCACCGAAGGCCAAAACCGAAAAGAAGGACCTACAAACGCGGGGCTCCATGTGTGAGGGGCAGGGCTTCAGGCAGTGAGGGGCGGTGCTCCATGTGTGACGGAAGCGGCTCCATGTGTGTGGGGCAGGGCTCCAGCCAGTGATGGGCGGGGCTCCATGTGGGATGGGCAGGGCTCCATGAGTGAGGGAAGGGGTTCCATGCGTGAGGGGCGGGGTTCCGGGCTGTGAGGGGTGGGGATCCAGTCAGTGAGGGGTGGGGCTCTAGGCAGTGATTGCCGAGGCTCCATGTGTTAGGGTTAGGGCTGCAGCCAGAGAGGGGCAGGGCTCCATGTGTGAGGGAAAAGGCTCCATGTGTGTGGGGCAGGGCTCCAGCCAGTGATGGGCGGGGCTCCATGTGGGATGGGCAGGGCTCCATGCAGTGAGGGATAGGGCTCCATAGTTGAGGGGCGGGGCTTCAAATATGAAGGGCAAGGCCCCATGAGTGAAGGCCGGGGTTCCAGGCTTTCAGGGGTGGGGATCCAGTCAGTGAGGGGCGGGGCTGAGGGCAGTGATGGCCGGGGCTCTTTGTGTTAGTGGCAGGGCTCCAGCCAGAGAGGGGCAAGGCTCCATGTGTGAGGGAAAGGGCTCCATGTTTGTGGGGCAGGGCTCCAGCCAGTGATGGGCAGGGATCCATGAGGGATGGGCAGGGCTCCATGCAGTCAGGGGCAAGGCTCCATATTTGAGGGGCGGGGCTCCAATTATGAAGGGCAAGGCCCCATGAGTGAGGCGCGGGGTTCCAGGCTTTCAGGGGTGGGGATCCAGTCAGTGCGGGGCGGGGCACTAGGCAGTCATGGCTGGGGCTCCCTGTGTGAGGGGCAGGGCTTCAGGCAGTGAGGGGCGGTGGATGGAGACAGCATGGGAAATATTGCATTAGGAAAAGTAAAAATGTAAATTTGGTAAATTTAGTGACTGTAAGAAAATGGCCCGGGATTATGTCAGGTACAGTGCGAAGGACTAAATGATGCCAAAACAAAGCTCACAGATATTTCAAAAGCAGCGGAAAAAGTCAAGGAGGAAAACACAACTTAGGGGGCAAGATATGAGGGACATGGCATGAATAATTAAAACAAAAAAAAAAAAAAAGAAAAACAAGAAAAAATCGTTCCCAAAGTAAAAACCTTCAAAATGCAGGCAGGCCATACGACAGCAAGTGCAGGCACATGCAGCAAAGCTTGCCAAATCTGATCCCCACTGAAGGCCAAAACAGAAAATAAGGGCCTACAAACAGGCTGGAAAGGTGTCAACATCAAAGGAATTGCAATTGGAGAAGAAAAAAAGAAAACTTGGGAAATTCAGAGACTCTAAGAAAATGGCCCAGGATAATATCAGGTGCAGTGCGAAGGACCAAAAGATGCAAAAACTAAGCTCACAGGTGTTGCAAAAGCAGGGGAAAAAGTCAAGGAGGAAGACACAACTTAGATGGCAAGATATGAGGACATGGCATGGACACTTCAGAAATCAACCAAAAAATGAAAATAATCTTTCCCCAAGTCAAAGCCACCAAAAGGCATGGCATGCCGTCAAGGGCAGGGAAATGCACCAATGATTCTTCGATTCGTCCCCATGGAAATCACAAGATTTCTTTTCCCTTCCCGAAAGGAAATGAAATTTCCTTTTGGGAAGGGAAAAGGAATCTTGTGAATCCCAAAAGAAAGGCTTGCAAACACTCTGGAAAGGAGATAAGTTCAAATGAAATGCAATTGAAAAAAGCAGAAAATCAGTAATTTTAATGTCTTCAAAAAAAAGGCTGGGAGGAAATCAGCTGCATTGCAAAGGACCAAAACATGCAAAAAATAGGCTCAAAGATGTTGCAAAAGCAGGGGAAAAAGTCAAGGAGGAAGACACAACTTAGGGGGCAAGATATGAGGGACATGGCATGGACACTTCACAAAACAAGGAAAAAAAAAAAAATTTTCCAAAGTCAAAGCCATCAAAATGGAGGCAGGCCATACACCAGCAAGTCCAGGCACATGCAGCAAAGCTTTCCAAAATTCATCCCCACTGAAGGCCCAAACAGAAAAGAAGGACCTACAAACACACTGGAACGGAGACTCCATCAAAGGAATTGCAATTGGAGGAGAAAAAAAAGGAAATTTGGGAAATCTAGTTACTCTAAGTAAATGGGCCGGGATTATATGAGGTGCAGTGCAAAGGACCAAAAGGTGCCAAAACTAAGCTCACAGATGTTGCAAAAGCAGGGGAAAAAGTCAAGGAGGAAGACACAACTTAGGGGGCAAGATATGAGGGACATGGCATGAACACTTCAGAAAACAACCAAAAAAAGAAAAAAATCTTTCCCAAAGTCAAAGCCATCAAAAGGCATGGCCTGCCATCAAGTGCAGGGACATGCACCAAAGATTCCTCCATTGGTCCCCATTGAAATCGCAAGATTCCTTTTCCCTTCCCGAAAGGAAATGAAATTTCCTTTCGGGAAGGGAAAAGGAATCTTGCGAATCCCAAAAGAAAGGCTTACAAACACTCTGGAAAGGAGATAGGTTCAAATGAAATGCAATTGAAAAAAGCCGAAAATTGGGAATTTTAGTCTCTTCAAAAAATAGGCTGTGAGGAAATCAGCTACATTGCAAATGACCAAAAGGTGCCAAATCTAAGCTCACAGATGTTGCAAAAGCAGGGGAAAAAGTCAAGGAGGAAGACACAACTTAGGGGGCAAGATATGAGGGACATGGCATGAATACTTAAAATAATAAAAAAAAAAAAAAAAAGAAAAAATCTTTCCCAAAGTCAAAGCCATCAAAATGCAGGCAGGCCATACGCCACCAAGGGCAGGCACATGCAGCAAAGCTTGCCAAAATTGATCCCCACTGAAGGCCAAAACAGAAAAGAAGAACTTACAAACACACTGGAAAGGAGTCAACATCAAAGGATTTGCAATTGGAGGAGAAAAAAAGAAAATTTGGGAAATTTAATGACTCTAAGAAAATGGCCTGGGGTTTTATCAGGTGCAGTGCAAAGGACCAAAAGATGCTAAAACTAAGCTCACAGATGTTGCAAAAGCAGGGGAAAAAGTCAAGGAGGAAGACACAACTTAGGGGGCAAGATATGAGGGACATGGCATGAACACTTCAGAAAAAAACCAAAAAAAGAAAAAAATCTTTCCCAAAGTCAAAGCCATCAAAATGCAGGAAGCCATACGCCATCAAGGGCAGGCACATGCAGCAAAGCTTGCCAAAATTGATCCCCACTGAAGGCCAAAACAGAAAAGAGGGACCTACAAACACGCTGGAATGGAGACAACATCAAAGGAATTGCAATTGGAGGAGAAATAAGGAAATTTGGGAAATTTAGTGACTCTAAGAAAATGGCCCGGGGTATTATCAGGTGCAGTGCAAAGGACCAAAAAAAGCCAAAACTAAGCTCACAGATGTTGCAAAAGCAGGGGAAAAAGTCAAGGAGGAAGACACAACTTAGGGGGCAAGATGTGAGGGACATGGCATGAATACTTAAAATAATAAAAAAAAAAAAAAAAGAAAAAATCTTTCCCAAAGTCAAAGCCATCAAAATGCAGGCAGGCCATACGCCACCAAGGTCAGGCACATGCAGCAAAGCTTGCCAAAATTGATCCCCACTGAAGGCCAAAACAGAAAAGAAGGACCTACAAACACGCTGGAAAGGAGTCAACATCAAAGGAATTGCAACCGGAGCAGAAAAAAAGAAAATTTTGGAAATTTAGTGACTCTAAGAAAATGGCCTGGGTTTATATCAGGTGCACTGCAAAGGACCAAAAGATGCCAAAACTAAGCTCACAGATGTTCCAAAAGCAGGGGAAAAAGTCAAGGAGGAAGACAAAACTTAGGGGGCAAGATATGAGGGACATGGCAGGAATACTTAAAAAAAAAAATAAAAAAAAAAGAAAAAATCTTTCCCAAAGTCTAAGCCATCAAAATGCAGGCAGGCCATACGCCACCAAGGGCAGGCACATGCAGCAAAGCTTGCCAAAATTGATCCCCACTGAAGGCCAAAACAGAAAAGAAGGACCTACAAACACGCTGGAAAGGAGTCAACATCAAAGGAATTGCAAGTGGAGCAGAAAAAAAGAAAATTTTGGAAATTTAGTGACTCTAAGAAAATGGCCTGGGTTTATATCAGGTGCAGTGCAAAGGACCAAAAGGTGCCAAAACTAAGCTCACAGATGTTGCAAAAGCAGGGGAAAAAGTCAAGGAGGAAGACAAAACTTAGGGGGCAAGATATGAGGGACATGGCAGGAATACTTAAAATAATAAAAAAAAAAAAAAAGAAAAAATCTTTCCCAAAGTCAAAGCCATCAAAATGCAGGCAGGCCATACGCCACCAAGGGCAGGCACATGCAGCAAAGCTTGCCAAAATTGATCCCCACTGAAGGCCAAAACAGAAAAGAAGGACTTACAAACACGCTGGAAAGGAGTCAACATCAAAGGAATTGCAATTGGAGGAGAAAAAAATAAAATTTGGGAAATTTAATGACTCTAAGAAAATGGCCTGGGGTTTTATCAGGTGCAGTGCAAAGGACCAAAGGATGCCAAAACTAAGCTCACAGATGTTGCAAAAGCAGGGGAAAAAGTCAAGGAGGAAGACACAACTTAGGGGGCAAGATATGAGGGACATGGCATGAACACTTCAGAAAACAACCAAAAAAAGAAAAAAATCTTTCCCAAAGTCAAAGCCATCAAAAGGCATTGCCTGCTATCAAGTGCAGGGACATGCACCAAAGATTCCTCTATTGGTCCCCTTTGAAATTGCAAGATTCCTTTTCCCTTCCCAAAAGGAAATGAAATTTCCTTTCGGGGAGGGAAAAGGAATCTTGCGAATCCCAAAAGAAAGGCTTACAAACACTCTGGAAAGGAGATAGGTTCAAATGAAATGCAATTGAAAAAAGCAGAAAATTGGGAATTTTAGTCTCTTCAAAAAATAGGCTGTGAGGAAATCAGCTGCATTGCAAAGGACCAAAAGGTGCCAAAACTAAGCTCACAGATGTTGCAAAAGCAGGGGAAAAAGTCAAGGAGGAAGACAGAACTTAGGGGGCAAGATATGAGGGAAATGGCATGAATACTTAAAACAAAAAAAAAAAAAAAAAAGAAAAAATCTTTCCCAAAGTCAAAGCCATCAAAATGCAGGCAGGCCATACGCCACCAAGGGCAGGCACATGCAGCAAAGCTTGCCAAAACTGATCCCCACTGAAGGCCAAAACAGAAAAGAAGGACCTACACACACGCTGGAAAGGAGTCAACATCAAAGGAATTGCAATTGGAGGAGAAAAAAAGAAAATTTTGGAAATTTAGTGACTCTAAGAAAATGGCCCGGGGTTTTATCAGGTGCAGTGCAAAGGACCAAAAAATGCCAAAACTAAGCTCACAAATGTTGCAAAAGCAGGGGAAAAAGTCGAGGAGGAAGACACAACTTAGGGGGCAAGATATGAGGGACATGGCATGAATACTTAAAATAATAAAAAAAAAAAAAGGAAAAAATCTTTCCCAAAGTCAAAGCCATCAAAATGCAGGCAGGCCATACACCACCAAGGACAGGCACATGCAGCAAATCTTGCCAAAATTGATCCCCACTGAAGGCCAAAACAGAAAAGAAGGACCTACAAAAACGCTGGAATGGAGACAACATCAAAGGAATTCAATTTCTATGATAAAAAAAGAAAATTTGGTAAGTTAGTGATTCTAAGAAAATGACCTGGGTTTATATCAGGTGCAGTGCAAAGGACCAAAAGATGCCAAAACTAAGCTCACAGATGTTGCAAAAGCAGGGGAAAAAGTCAAGGAGGAAGACACAACTTAGGGGGCAAGATATGAGGGACATGGCATGAACACTTCAGAAAACAACCAAAAAAAGAAAAAAATCTTTCCCAAAGTCAAAGCCATCAAAATGCAGGCAGGCCATACGCCACCAAGGGCAGGCACATGCAGCAAAGCTTGCCAAAATTGATCCCCACTGAAGGCCAAAACAGAAAAGAAGGACTTAAAAACACGCGGGAATGGAGACAACATCAAATGAATTCAATTTCTATGAGAAAAAAAGAAAATTTGGGTAAGTTAGTGATTCTAAGAAAATGGCCTGGGTTTATATCAGGTGCAGTGAAAAGGACCAAAAGGTGCCAAAACTAAGCTCACAGATGTTGCAAAAGCAGGGGAAAAAGTCAAGGAGGAAGACACAACTTAGGGGGCAAGATATGAGGGACATGGCATGAATACTTAAAACAAAAAAAAAAAAATAGAAAAAATCTTTCCCAAAGTCAAAGTCTTTAAAAGGCATGGCCTGCCATCAAGTGCAGGGACATGCACCAAAGATTCCTCTATTGGTCCCCATTGAAATCGCAAGATTCCTTTTCCCTTCCCGAAAGGAAATTTCATTTCCTTTCGGGAAGGGAAAAGGAATCTTGCGAATCCCAAAAGAAAGGCTTACAAACACTCTGGAAAGGAGATAGGTTCAAATGAAATGTAATTGAAAAAAGCAGAAAATCGGGAATTTTAGTCTCTACAAAAAAAAGGCTGTGAGGAAATCAGCTGCATTGCAAAGGACCAAAAGGTGCCAAAACTAAGCTCACAAATGTTGCAAAAGCAGGGGAAAAAGTCAAGGAGGAAGACAGAATTTAGGGGGCAAGATATGAGGGACATGGTATGAATACTTAAAATAATAAAAAAAAAAAAAATGAAAAAATCTTTCCAAAAGTCAAAGCCATCAAAATGCAGGCAGGCCATACGCCACCAAGGGCAGGCACATGCAGCAAAGCTTGCCAAAATTGATCCCCACTGAAGGCAAAAACAGAAAAGAAGGACCTACAAACACGCTGGAATGGAGACAACATCAAAGGAATTGCAATTGGAGGAGATAAAAGGAAATTTGGGAAATTTAGTGACTCTAAGATAATGGCCCGGGGTATTATCAGGTGCAGTGCAAAGGACCAAAAGATGCCAAAACTAAGCTCACAGATGTTGCAAAAGCAGGGGAAAAACTCAAGGAGGAAGACAGAACTTAGGGGGCAAGATATGAGGGACATGGCATGAACACTTCAGAAAACAACCAAAAAAAGAAAAAAATCTTTCCCAAAGTCAAAGCCATCAAAAGGCATGGCCTGCCATCAAGTGCAGGGACATGCACCGAAGATTCCTCCATTGGTCCCCATTGAAATTGCAAGATTCCTTTTCCCTTCCCAAAAGGAAATGAAATTTCCTTTCGGGGAGGGAAAAGGAATCTTGCGAATCCCAAAAGAAAGGCTTACAAACACTCTGGAAAGGAGATAGGTTCAAATGAAATGCAATTGAAAAAAGCAGAAAATCGGGAATTTTAGTCTCTTCAAAAAATAGGCTGTGAGGAAATCAGCTGCATTGCAAAGGACCAAAAGGTGCCAAAACTAAGCTCACAGATGTTGCAAAAGCAGGGGAAAAAGTCAAGGAGGAAGACACAACTTAGGGGGCAAGATATGAGGGACATGGCATGAACACTTCAGAAAACAACCAAAAAAAGATAAATATCTTTCCCATAGTCAAAGCCATCAAAAGGCATGGCCTGCCATCAAGTGCAGGGACATGCACCAAAGATTCCTCTATTGGTCCCCATTGAAATCGCAAGATTCCTTTTCCCTTCCCGAAAGGAAATTTCATTTCCTTTCGGGAAGGGAAAAGGAATCTTGCGAATCCCAAAAGAAAGGCTTACAAACACTCTGGAAAGGAGATAGGTTCAAATGAAATGCAATTGAAAAAAGCAGAAAATCGGGAATTTTAGTCTCTACAAAAAATAGGCTGTGAGGAATTCAGCTGCATTGCAAAGGACCAAAAAATGCCAAAACTAAGCTCACAGATGTTGCAAAAGCAGGGGAAAAAGTCAAGGAGGAAGACAGAACTTAGGGGGCAAGATATGAGGGAAATGGCATGAATACTTAAAATAATAAAAAAAAAAAAAAGGAAAAAATCTTTCCCAAAGTCAAAGCCATCAAAATGCAGGCAGGCAATACACCAGCAAGGACAGGCACAGGCAGCAAAGCTTGCCAAAATTGATCCCCACTGAAGGCCAAAACAGAAAAGAAGGACTTACAAACACGCTGGAATGGAGACAACATCAAAGAAATTCAATTTATATGAGAAAAAAAGAAAATTTGGTAAGTTAGTGATTCTTAGAAAATGGCCTGGGTTTATATCAGGCGCAGTGCAAAGGACCAAAAGATGCCAAAACTAAGCTCACAGATGTTGCAAAAGCAGGGGAAAAAGTCAAGGAGGAAGACACAACTTAGGGGGCAAGATATGAGGGACATGGCATGAACACTTCAGAAAACAACCAAAAAAGGAAAAAAATCTTTCCCAAAGTCAAAGCCATCAAAAGGCATGGCCTGCCATCAAGTGCAGGGACATGCACCAAAGATTCCTCTATTGGTCCCCATTGAAATCGCAAGATTCCTTTCCCTTCCCAAAAGGAAATGAAATTTCCTTTCGGGAAGGGAAAAGGAATCTTGCGAATCCCAAAAGAAAGGCTTACAAACACTCTGGAAAGGAGATAGGTTCAAATGAAATGCAATTGAAAAAAGCAGAAAATCGGGAATTTTAGTCTCTACAAAAAATAGGCTGTGAGGAAATCAGCTGCATTGCAAAGGACCAAAAGGTGCCAAAACTAAGCTCACAGATGTTGCAAAAGCAGGGGAAAAAGTCAAGGAGGAAGACACAACTTAGGGGGCAAGATATGAGGGACATGGTATGAATACTTAAAATAATATAAAAAAAAAAAAAGAAAAAATCTTTCCCACAGTCAAAGCCATCAAAATGCAGGCAGGCCATACGCCACCAAGGGCAGGCACATGCAGCAAAGCTTGCCAAAATTGATCCCCACTGAAGGCCAAAACAGAAAAGAAGGACCTACAAACACGCTGGAAGGGAGACAACATCAAAGGAATTGCAATTGGAGGAGAAAAAAAGAAAATTTTGGAAATTTAGTGACTCTAAGAAAATGGCCTGGGGTTTTATCAGGTGCATTGTAAAGAACCAAATGATGCCAAAACTACGCTCACAGATGTTCCAAAAGCAGGGGAAGAAGTTAAGGAGGAAGACAAAACTTAGGGGGCAAGATATGAGGGACATGGCATGAACACTTCAGAAAACAACCAAAAAAAGAAAAAAATCTTTCCCAAAGTCAAAGCCATCAAAAGGCATGGCCTGCCATCAAGTGCAGGGACATGCACCAAAGATTATTCTATTGGTCCCCATTGAAATTGCAAGATTCCTTTTCCCTTCCCGAAAGAAAATTTCATTTCCTTTCGGGAAGGGAAAAAGAATCTTGCAAATCCCAAAAGAAAGGCTAACAAACACTCTGGAAAGGAGATAGGTTCAAATGAAATGCAATTGGCAAAAGCAGAAAATCGGGAATTTTAGACTCTACAAAAAATAGGCTGTGAGGAAATCAGCTGCATTGCAAAGGACCAAAAGGTGCCAAAACTAAGCTCACAGATGTTGCAAAAGCAGGGGAAAAAGTCAAGAAGAAAGACAGAACTTAGGGGGCAAGATATGAGGGACATGGCATGAATACTTAAAACAAAAAAAAAAAAAAAAAGGAAAAAATCTTTCCCAAACTCAAAGCCATCAAAATGCAGGCAGGCCATACGCCACCAAGGGCAGGCACATGCAGCAAAGCTTGCCAAAACTGATCCCCACTGAAGGCCAAAACAGAAAAGAAGGACCTACACACACGCTGGAAAGGAGTCAACATCAAAGGAATTGCAATTGGAGGAGAAAAAAAGAAAATTTGGGAAATTTAATGACTCTTAGAAAGTGGCCTGGGGTTTTAGCAGCTGCATTGCAAAGGACCAAAAGGTGCCAAAACTAAGCTCACAGATGTTGCAAAAGCAGGGGAAAAAGTCAAGGAGAAAGACACAACTTAGGGGGCAAGATATGAGGGACATGGCATGAATACTTAAAACAAAAAAAAAAAAAAAAAAAACAGGAAAAATCTTTCCAAAAGTCAAAGCCATCAAAATGCAGGCAGGCCATACGCCACCAAGGGCAGGCACATGCAGCAAAGCTTGCCAAAACTGATCCCCACTGAAGGCCAAAACAGAAAACAAGGACCTACAAACACGCTGGAATGGAGACAACATCAAAGGAATTGCTATTGGAGGAGAAAAAAAGTAAATTTTGGAAATTAAGTGACTCTAAGAAAATGGCCTGGTGTTTTATCAGGTGCATTGTAAAGGACAAAAAGATGCCAAAACTAAGCTCACAGATGTTGCAAAAGCAGGGGAAAAAGTCAAGGAGGAAGACACAACTTAGGGGGCAAGATATGAGGGACATGGCATGAATACTTAAAACAAAAAAAAAAAAATAGAAAAAATCTTTCCCAAAGTCAAAGTCTTTAAAAGGCATGGCCTGCCATCAAGTGCAGGGACATGCACCAAAGATTCCTCTATTGGTCCCCATTGAAATCGCAAGATTCCTTTTCCCTTCCCGAAAGGAAATTTCATTTCCTTTCGGGAAGGGAAAAGGAATCTTGCGAATCCCAAAAGAAAGGCTTACAAACACTCTGGAAAGGAGATAGGTTCAAATGAAATGTAATTGAAAAAAGCAGAAAATCGGGAATTTTAGTCTCTACAAAAAAAAGGCTGTGAGGAAATCAGCTGCATTGCAAAGGACCAAAAGGTGCCAAAACTAAGCTCACAAATGTTGCAAAAGCAGGGGAAAAAGTCAAGGAGGAAGACAGAATTTAGGGGGCAAGATATGAGGGACATGGTATGAATACTTAAAATAATAAAAAAAAAAAAAATGAAAAAATCTTTCCAAAAGTCAAAGCCATCAAAATGCAGGCAGGCCATACGCCACCAAGGGCAGGCACATGCAGCAAAGCTTGCCAAAATTGATCCCCACTGAAGGCAAAAACAGAAAAGAAGGACCTACAAACACGCTGGAATGGAGACAACATCAAAGGAATTGCAATTGGAGGAGATAAAAGGAAATTTGGGAAATTTAGTGACTCTAAGATAATGGCCCGGGGTATTATCAGGTGCAGTGCAAAGGACCAAAAGATGCCAAAACTAAGCTCACAGATGTTGCAAAAGCAGGGGAAAAACTCAAGGAGGAAGACAGAACTTAGGGGGCAAGATATGAGGGACATGGCATGAACACTTCAGAAAACAACCAAAAAAAGAAAAAAATCTTTCCCAAAGTCAAAGCCATCAAAAGGCATGGCCTGCCATCAAGTGCAGGGACATGCACCGAAGATTCCTCCATTGGTCCCCATTGAAATTGCAAGATTCCTTTTCCCTTCCCAAAAGGAAATGAAATTTCCTTTCGGGGAGGGAAAAGGAATCTTGCGAATCCCAAAAGAAAGGCTTACAAACACTCTGGAAAGGAGATAGGTTCAAATGAAATGCAATTGAAAAAAGCAGAAAATCGGGAATTTTAGTCTCTTCAAAAAATAGGCTGTGAGGAAATCAGCTGCATTGCAAAGGACCAAAAGGTGCCAAAACTAAGCTCACAGATGTTGCAAAAGCAGGGGAAAAAGTCAAGGAGGAAGACACAACTTAGGGGGCAAGATATGAGGGACATGGCATGAACACTTCAGAAAACAACCAAAAAAAGATAAATATCTTTCCCATAGTCAAAGCCATCAAAAGGCATGGCCTGCCATCAAGTGCAGGGACATGCACCAAAGATTCCTCTATTGGTCCCCATTGAAATCGCAAGATTCCTTTTCCCTTCCCGAAAGGAAATTTCATTTCCTTTCGGGAAGGGAAAAGGAATCTTGCGAATCCCAAAAGAAAGGCTTACAAACACTCTGGAAAGGAGATAGGTTCAAATGAAATGCAATTGAAAAAAGCAGAAAATCGGGAATTTTAGTCTCTACAAAAAATAGGCTGTGAGGAATTCAGCTGCATTGCAAAGGACCAAAAAATGCCAAAACTAAGCTCACAGATGTTGCAAAAGCAGGGGAAAAAGTCAAGGAGGAAGACAGAACTTAGGGGGCAAGATATGAGGGAAATGGCATGAATACTTAAAATAATAAAAAAAAAAAAAGGAAAAAATCTTTCCCAAAGTCAAAGCCATCAAAATGCAGGCAGGCAATACACCAGCAAGGACAGGCACAGGCAGCAAAGCTTGCCAAAATTGATCCCCACTGAAGGCCAAAACAGAAAAGAAGGACTTACAAACACGCTGGAATGGAGACAACATCAAAGAAATTCAATTTATATGAGAAAAAAAGAAAATTTGGTAAGTTAGTGATTCTTAGAAAATGGCCTGGGTTTATATCAGGCGCAGTGCAAAGGACCAAAAGATGCCAAAACTAAGCTCACAGATGTTGCAAAAGCAGGGGAAAAAGTCAAGGAGGAAGACACAACTTAGGGGGCAAGATATGAGGGACATGGCATGAACACTTCAGAAAACAACCAAAAAAGGAAAAAAATCTTTCCCAAAGTCAAAGCCATCAAAAGGCATGGCCTGCCATCAAGTGCAGGGACATGCACCAAAGATTCCTCTATTGGTCCCCATTGAAATCGCAAGATTCCTTTCCCTTCCCAAAAGGAAATGAAATTTCCTTTCGGGAAGGGAAAAGGAATCTTGCGAATCCCAAAAGAAAGGCTTACAAACACTCTGGAAAGGAGATAGGTTCAAATGAAATGCAATTGAAAAAAGCAGAAAATCGGGAATTTTAGTCTCTACAAAAAATAGGCTGTGAGGAAATCAGCTGCATTGCAAAGGACCAAAAGGTGCCAAAACTAAGCTCACAGATGTTGCAAAAGCAGGGGAAAAAGTCAAGGAGGAAGACACAACTTAGGGGGCAAGATATGAGGGACATGGTATGAATACTTAAAATAATATAAAAAAAAAAAAAGAAAAAATCTTTCCCACAGTCAAAGCCATCAAAATGCAGGCAGGCCATACGCCACCAAGGGCAGGCACATGCAGCAAAGCTTGCCAAAATTGATCCCCACTGAAGGCCAAAACAGAAAAGAAGGACCTACAAACACGCTGGAAGGGAGACAACATCAAAGGAATTGCAATTGGAGGAGAAAAAAAGAAAATTTTGGAAATTTAGTGACTCTAAGAAAATGGCCTTGGGTTTTATCAGGTGCATTGTAAAGAACCAAATGATGCCAAAACTACGCTCACAGATGTTCCAAAAGCAGGGGAAGAAGTTAAGGAGGAAGACAAAACTTAGGGGGCAAGATATGAGGGACATGGCATGAACACTTCAGAAAACAACCAAAAAAAGAAAAAAATCTTTCCCAAAGTCAAAGCCATCAAAAGGCATGGCCTGCCATCAAGTGCAGGGACATGCACCAAAGATTATTCTATTGGTCCCCATTGAAATTGCAAGATTCCTTTTCCCTTCCCGAAAGAAAATTTCATTTCCTTTCGGGAAGGGAAAAAGAATCTTGCAAATCCCAAAAGAAAGGCTAACAAACACTCTGGAAAGGAGATAGGTTCAAATGAAATGCAATTGGCAAAAGCAGAAAATCGGGAATTTTAGACTCTACAAAAAATAGGCTGTGAGGAAATCAGCTGCATTGCAAAGGACCAAAAGGTGCCAAAACTAAGCTCACAGATGTTGCAAAAGCAGGGGAAAAAGTCAAGAAGAAAGACAGAACTTAGGGGGCAAGATATGAGGGACATGGCATGAATACTTAAAACAAAAAAAAAAAAAAAAGGAAAAAATCTTTCCCAAACTCAAAGCCATCAAAATGCAGGCAGGCCATACGCCACCAAGGGCAGGCACATGCAGCAAAGCTTGCCAAAACTGATCCCCACTGAAGGCCAAAACAGAAAAGAAGGACCTACACACACGCTGGAAAGGAGTCAACATCAAAGGAATTGCAATTGGAGGAGAAAAAAAGAAAATTTGGGAAATTTAATGACTCTTAGAAAGTGGCCTGGGGTTTTAGCAGCTGCATTGCAAAGGACCAAAAGGTGCCAAAACTAAGCTCACAGATGTTGCAAAAGCAGGGGAAAAAGTCAAGGAGAAAGACACAACTTAGGGGGCAAGATATGAGGGACATGGCATGAATACTTAAAACAAAAAAAAAAAAAAAAAAAAACAGGAAAAATCTTTCCAAAAGTCAAAGCCATCAAAATGCAGGCAGGCCATACGCCACCAAGGGCAGGCACATGCAGCAAAGCTTGCCAAAACTGATCCCCACTGAAGGCCAAAACAGAAAACAAGGACCTACAAACACGCTGGAATGGAGACAACATCAAAGGAATTGCTATTGGAGGAGAAAAAAAGTAAATTTTGGAAATTAAGTGACTCTAAGAAAATGGCCTGGTGTTTTATCAGGTGCATTGTAAAGGACAAAAAGATGCCAAAACTAAGCTCACAGATGTTGCAAAAGCAGGGGAAAAAGTCAAGGAGGAAGACACAACTTAGGGGGCAAGATATGAGGGACATGGCATGAATACTTAAAATAATAAAAAAAAAAAAAAAAAAAAAATTTTTCCCAAAGTCAAAGGCATCAAAATGCAGGCAGGCCATATGCCAGCAAGTGCAAGCACATGCAGCAAAGCTTGCCAAATTTGATCCCCACTGAAGGCCAAAACAGAAAAGAAGGACCTACAAACACGCTGGAATGGAGACACCATCATAGGAATTGCAATTGGAGGAGAAAAAACGAATTTGGGAAATTCAGTCACTCTAAGAAAATGGCCCGGGGTTTATATCAGGTGCAGTGCAAAGGACCAAAAGATGCCAAAACTAAGCTCACAGATGTTGCAAAAGCAGGGGAAAAAGTCAAGGAGGAAGACACAACTTAGGGGGCAAGATATGAGGGACATGGCATGAATACTTAAAATAATAAAAAAAAAAAAAAAAGAAAAAATCTTTCCCAAAGTCAAAGCCATCAAAATGCAGGCAGGCCATACGCCACCAAGGGCAGGCACATGCAGCAAAGCTTGCCAAAATTGATCCCCACTGAAGGCCAAAACAGAAAAGAGGGACCTACAAACACGCTGGAATGGAGACAACATCAAAGGAATTCAATTCCTATGAGAAAAAAAGAAAATTTGGGTAAGTTAGTGATTCGAAGAAAATGGCCTGGGTTTATATCAGGTGCAGTGCAAAGGACCAAAAGATGCCAAAACTAAGCTCACAGATGTTGCAAAAGCAGGGGAAAAAGTCAAGGAGGAAGACACAACTTAGGGGGCAAGATATGAGGGACATGGCATGAACACTTCAGAAAACAACCAAAAAAAGAAAAAAATCTTTCCCAAAGTCAAAGCCATCAAAAGGCATGGCCTGCCATCAAGTGCAGGGACATGCACCAAAGATTCCTCTCTGGGTCCCCATTGAAATCACACGATTCCTTTTCCCTTCCCAAAAGGAAATGAAATTTCCTTTCGGGAAGGGAAAAGGAATCTTGCGAATCCCAAAAGAAAGGCTTACAAACACTCTGGAAAGGAGATAGGTTCAAATGAAATGCAATTGAAAAAAGCAGAAAATCGGGAATTTTAGTCTCTACAAAAAATAGGCTGTGAGGAAATCAGCTGCATTGCAAAGGACCAAAAGGTGCCAAAACTAAACTCACAGATGTTGCAAAAGCAGGGGAAAAAGTCAAGAAGAAAGACAGAACTTAGGGGGCAAGATATGAGGGACATGGCATGAATACTTAAAATAATAAAAAAAAAAAAAAGGAAAAAATCTTTCCCAAACTCAAAGCCATCAAAATGCAGGCAGGCCATAAGCCACAAAGGGCAGGCACATGCAGCAAAGCTTGCCAAAACTGATCCCCACTGAAGGTCAAAACAGAAAAGAAGGACCTACACACACGCTGGAAAGGAGTCAACATCAAAGGAATTGCAATTGAAGGAGAAAAAAAGAAAATTTGGGAAATTTAATGACTCTTAGAAAGTGGCCTGGGGTTTTAGCAGCTGCATTGCAAAGGACCAAAAGGTGGCAAAACTAAGCTCACAGATGTTGCAAAAGCAGGGGAAAAAGTCAAGGAGGAAGACACAACTTAGGGGGCAAGATATGAGGGACATGGCATGAATACTTAAAACAAAAAAAAAAAAAAAAAACCAGGAAAAATCTTTCCAAAAGTCAAAGCCATCAAAATGCAGGCAGGCCATACGCCACCAAGGGCAGGCACATGCAGCAAAGCTTGCCAAAATTGATCCCCACTGAAGGCCAAAACAGAAAAGAAGGACCTACAAACACACAGGAATGGAGACACCATCAAAGGAATTGCAATTGGAGGAGAAAAAAAGGAAATTTTGGAAATTAAGTGACTCTAAGAAAATGGCCTGGTGTTTTATCAGGTGCATTGTAAAGGACAAAAAGATGCCAAAACTAAGCTCACAGATGTTGCAAAAGCAGGGGAAAAAGTCAAGGAGGAAGACACAACTTAGGGGGCAAGATATGAGGGACATGGCATGAACACTTCAGAAAACAACCAAAAAAGAAAAAAATCTTTCCCAAAGTCAAAGCCATCAAAATGCAGGCAGGCCATACGCCAGCAAGTGCAGGCACATGCAGCAAATCTTGCCAAAATTGATCCCCACTGAAGGCCAAAACAGAAAAGAAGGACTTACAAACACGCTGGAATGGACAAAACATCAAAGGAATTCAATTTCTATGATAGAAAAAGAAAATTTGGTAAGTTAGTGATTCGAAGAAAATGGCCTGGGTTTATATCAGGTGCAGTGCGAAGGACCAAAAGATGCAAAAACTAAGCTCACAGATGTTGCAAAAGCAGGGGAAAAAGTCAAGGAGGAAGACACAACTTAGGGGGCAAGATATGAGGGACATGGCATGAACACTTCAGAAAACAACCAAAAAAAGAAAAAAATCTTTCCCAAAGTCAAAGCCATCAAAAGGCATGGCCTGCCATCAAGTGCAGGGACATGCACCAAAGATTCCTCTATTGGTCCCCATTGAAATCGCAAGATTCCTTTTCCCTTCCCGAAAGAAAATTTCATTTCCTTTCGGGAAGGGAAAAGGAATCTTGCAAATCCCAAAAGAAAGGCTTACAAACACTCTGGAAAGGAGATAGGTTCAAAAGAAATGCAATTGGTAAAAGCAGAAAATCGGGAATTTTAGTCTCTACAAAAAATAGGCTGTGAGGAAATCAGCTGCATTGCAAAGGACCAAAAGGTGCCAAAACTAAGCTCACAGATGTTGCAAAAGCAGGGGAAAAAGTCAAGGAGGAAGACACAACTTAGGGGGCAAGATATGAGGGACATAGTATGAATACTTAAAATAATAAAAAAAAAAAAAAAGAAAAAATTTTTCCCAAAGTCAAAGCCATCAAAATGCAGGCAGGCCATATGCCAGCAAGTGCAGGCACATGCAGCAAAGCTTGCCAAATTTGATCCCCACTGAAGGCCAAAACAGAAAAGAAGGACCTACAAACACGCTGGAATGGAGACACCATCATAGGAATTGCAAATGGAGGAGAAAAAACGAATTTGGGAAATTCAGTCACTCTAAGAAAATGGCCCGGGGTTTATATCAGGTGCAGTGCAAAGGACCAAAAGATGCCAAAACTAAGCTCACAGATGTTGCAAAAGCAGGGGAAAAAGTCAAGGAGGAAGACACAACTTAGGGGGCAAGATATGAGGGACATGGCATGAATACTTAAAATAATAAAAAAAAAAAAAAAAGGAAAAAATCTTTCCCAAACTCAAAGCCATCAAAATGCAGGCAGGCCATAAGCCACAAAGGGCAGGCACATGCAGCAAAGCTTGCCAAAACTGATCCCCACTGAAGGTCAAAACAGAAAAGAAGGACCTACACACATGCTGGAAAGGAGTCAACATCAAAGGAATTGCAATTGAAGGAGAAAAAAAGAAAATTTGGGAAATTTAGTGACTCTTAGAAAGTGGCCTGGGGTTTTAGCAGCTGCATTGCAAAGGACCAAAAGGTGCCAAAACTAAGCTCACAGATGTTGCAAAAGCAGGGGAAAAAGTCAAGGAGGAAGACACAACTTAGGGGGCAAGATATGAGGGACATGGCATGAATACTTAAAACAAAAAAAAAAAAAAAAAAAACAGGAAAAATCTTTCCAAAAGTCAAAGCCATCAAAATGCAGGCAGGCCATACGCCACCAAGGGCAGGCACATGCAGCAAAGCTTGCCAAAATTGATCCCCACTGAAGGCCAAAACAGAAAAGAAGGACCTACAAACACGCTGGAAAGGAGTCAACATCAAAGGAATTGCAACCGGAGCAGAAAAAAAGAAAATTTTGGAAATTTAGTGACTCTAAGAAAATGGCCTGGGTTTATATCAGGTGCAGTGCAAAGGACCAAAAAATGCCAAAACTAAGCTCACAGATGTTGCAAAAGCAGGGGAAAAAGTCAAGGAGGAAGACAGAACTTAGGGGGCAAGATATGAGGGACATGGCATGAATACTTAAAACAAAAAACAAAAAAAAAAAAACAGGAAAAATCTTTCCAAAAGTCAAAGCCATCAAAATGCAGGCAGGCCATACGCCACCAAGGGCAGGCACATGCAGCAAAGCTTGCCAAAACTGATCCCCACTGAAGGCCAAAACAGAAAAGAAGGACCTACAAACACGCTGGAATGGAGACAACATCAAAGGAATTGCTATTGGAGGAGAAAAAAAGTAAATTTTGGAAATTAAGTGACTCTAAGAAAATGGCCTGGTGTTTTATCAGGTGCATTGTAAAGGACAAAAAGATGCCAAAACTAAGCTCACAGATGTTGCAAAAGCAGGGGAAAAAGTCAAGGAGGAAGACACAACTTAGGGGGCAAGATATGAGGGACATGGCATGAACACTTCAGAAAACAACCAAAAAAAGAAAAAAATCTTTCCCAAAGTCAAAGCCATCAAAATGCAGGCAGGCCATACGCCACCAAGGTCAGGCACATGCAGCAAATCTTGCCAAAATTGATCCCCACTGAAGGCCAAAACAGAAAAGAAGGACTTACAAACACGCTGGAATGGACACAACATCAAAGGAATTCAATTTCTATGATAGAAAAAGAAAATTTGGTAAGTTAGTGATTCGAAGAAAATGGCCTGGGTTTATATCAGGTGCAGTGAAAAGGACCAAAAAATGCCAAAACTAAGCTCACAGATGTTGCAAAAGCAGGGGAAAAACTCAAGGAGGAAGACACAACTTAGGGGGCAAGATATGAGGGACATGGCATGAACACTTCATAAAACAACCAAAAAAAGAAAAAAATCTTTCCCAAAGTCAAAGCCATCAAAAGGCATGGCCTGCCATCAAGTGCAGGGACATGCACCAAAGATTCCTCTATTGGTCCCCATTGAAATCGCAAGATTCCTTTTCCCTTCCCGAAAAAAAATTTCATTTCCTTTCGGGAAGGGAAAAGGAATCTTGCAAATCCCAAAAGAAAGGCTTACAAACACTCTGGAAAGGAGATAGGTTCAAAAGAAATGCAATTGAAAAAAGCAGAAAATCGGGAATTTTAGTCTCTACAAAAAATAGGCTGTGAGGAAATCAGCTGCATTGCAAAGGACGAAAAGGTGCCAAAACTAAGCTCACAGATGTTGCAAAAGCAGGGGAAAAAGTCAAGGAGGAAGACACAACTTAGGGGGCAAGATATGAGGGACATGGTATGAATACTTAAAAAAAAAAAAAAAAAAAAAAAAGAAAAAATCTTTCCCAAAGTCAAAGCCATCAAAATGCAGGCAGGCCATATGCCAGCAAGTGCAGGCACATGCAGCAAAGCTTGCCAAAATTGATCCCCACTGAAGGCCAAAACAGAAAAGAAGGACCTACAAACATGCAGGAATGGAGACACTATCAAAGGAATTGCAATTGGAGGAGAAAAAAAGAAAATTTGGGAAATTTAATGACTCTAAGAAAATGGCCTGGGGTTTTATCAGGTGCAGTGCAAAGGACCAAAAGATGCCAAAACTAAGCTCACAGATGTTGCAAAAGCAGGGGAAAAACTCAAGGAGGAAGACAGAACTTAGGGGGCAAGATATGAGGGACATGGCATGAACACTTCAGAAAACAACCAAAAAAAGAAAAAAATCTTTCCCAAAGTCAAAGCCATCAAAAGGCATGGCCTGCCATCAAGTGCAGCGACATGCACCAAAGATTCCTCTCTGGGTCCCCATTGAAATCGCAAGATTCCTTTTCCCTTCCCGAAAAGAAATGAAATTTCCTTTCGGGAAGGGAAAAGGAATCTTGCGAATCCCAAAAGAAAGGCTTACAAACACTCTGGAAAGGAGATAGGTTCAAATGAAATGCATTTGAAAAAAGCAGAAAATTGGGAATTTTAGTCTCTACAAAAAATAGGCTGTGAGGAAATCAGCTGCATTGCAAAGGACCAAAAGGTGCCAAAACTAAGCTCACAGATGTTGCAAAAGCAGGGGAAAAAGTCAAGGAGGAAGACACAACTTAGGGGTAAGATATGACGGACATGGCATGAATACTTAAAACAAAAAAAAAAAAAAAAAAGAAAAAATCTTTCCCAAAGTCAAAGCCATCAGAATGCAGGCAGGCCATACGCCACCAAGGGCAGGCACATGCAGCAAAGCTTGCCAAAATTGATCCCCACCGAAGGCCAAAACAGAAAAGAAGGACTTAAAAACACGCTGGAATGGAGACAACATCAAAGGATTTGCAAATGGAGGAGAAAAAAAGAAAATTTGGGAAATTTAATGACTCATAGAAAGTGGCCTGGGGTTTTAGCAGGTGCAGTGCAAAGGACCAAAAGGCGCCAAAACTAAGCTCACAGATGTTGCAAAAGCAGGGGAAAAAGTCAAGGAGGAAGACACAACTTAGGGGGCAAGATATGAGGGACATGGCATGAATACTTAAAAAATAAAAAAAAAAAAAATGAAAAAATCTTTCCCAAAGTCAAAGCCATCAAAATGCAGGCAGGCCATACGCCACCAAGGGCAGGCACATGCAGCAAAGCTTGCCAAAACTGATCCCCACTGAAGGCCAAAACAGAAAAGAAGGACCTACAAACACGCTGGAATGGAGACAACATCAAAGAATTGCAATTCGAGGAGAAAATACGATTTTGGGAAATTTAGTGACTCTAAGAAAATGGCCCGGGGTTTTATCAGGTGCAGTGCAAAGGACCAAAAGGTGCCAAAACTAAGCTCACAGATATTGCAAAAGCAGGGGAAAAAGTCAAGGAGGAAGACACAACTTAGGGGGCAAGATATGAGGGACATGGCATGAACACTTCAAAAAACAACCAAAAAAAGAAAAATATCTTGCCCAAAGTCAAAGCCATCAAAAGGCATGGCCTGCCATCAAGTGCAGGGACATGCACCAAAGATTCCTCTATTGGATCCCCATTGAAATCGCAAGATTCCTTTTCCCTTCCCAAAAGGAAATGAAATTTCCTTTCGGGAAGGGAAAAGGAATCTTGCGAATCCCAAAAGAAAGGCTTACAAACACTCTGGAAAGGAGATAGGTTCAAATGAAATGCAATTGAAAAAACCAGAAAATCGGGAATTTTAGTCTCTTCAAAAAATAGGCTGTGAGGAAATCAGCTGCATTGCAAAGGACCAAAAGGTGCCAAAACTAAGCTCACAGATGTTGCAAAAGCAGGGGAAAAAGTCAAAGAAGGAAGACACAACTTAGGGGGCAAGATATGAGGGACATGGCATGAACACTTAAAACAATAAAAAAAAAAAAAAAAAAAAGAAAAAATCTTTCCCAAAGTCAAAGCCATCAAAATGCAGGCAGGCCATACGCCACCAAGGACAGGCACATGCAGCAAATCCTGCCAAAATTGATCCCCACTGAAGGCCAAAACAGAAAGAAAGGACTTACAAACACGCTGGAATAGAGACAACATCAAAGGAATTCAATTTCTATGACAAAAAAAGAAAATTTGGTAAGTTAGTCATTCTAAGAAAATGGCCTGGGTTTATATCAGGTGCAGTGAAAAGGACCAAAAGATGCCAAAACTAAGCTCACAGATGTTGAAAAGCAGGGGAAAAAGTCAAGGAGGAAGACACAACTTAGGGGGCAAGATATGAGGGACATGGCATGAACACTTCAGAAAACAACCAAAAAAAGAAAAAAATCTATCCCAAAGAAAAAGCCATCAAAAGGCATGGCCTGCCTTCAAGTGCAGGGACATGCACCAAAGATTCCTCTATTGGTCCCCATTGAAATCGCAAGATTCCTTTTCCCTTCCCGAAAGGAAATGAAATTTCCTTTCGGGAAGGGAAAAGGAACTTGCGAATCCCAAAAGAAAGGCTTACAAACACTCTGGAAAGAGATAGGTTCAAATGAAATGCATTTTAAAAAAACAGAAAATCGGGAATTTTAGTCTCTTCAAAAAACAGGCTGTGAGGAAATCAGCTGCATTGCAAAGGACGAAAAGGTGCCAAAACTAAGCTCACAGATGTTGCAAAAGCAGGGGAAAAAGTCAAGGAGGAAGACACAACTTAGGGGGCAAGATATGAGGGACATGGCATGAATACTTAAAATAATAAAAAAAAAAAAAAAAAGAAAAAATCTTTCCCAAAGTCAAAGCCATCAAAATGCAGGCAGGCCATACGCCACCAAGGGCAGGCACATGCAGCAAAGCTTGCCAAAGCTGATCCCCACTGAAGGCCAAAACAGAAAAGAAGGACCTACAAACACGCTGGAATGGAGACAACATCAAAGGAATTACAATTGGAGGAGAAAAAAAGAAAATTTTTGAAATGAAGTGACTCTAAGAAAATGCTCTGGGGTTTTATCAGGCGCATTGTAAAGGACAAAAAGATGCCAAAACAAAGCTCACAGATGTTGCAAAAGCAGGGGAAAAAGTCAAGGAGGAAGACACAACTTAGGGGGCAAGATATGAGGGACATGGCATGAATACTTAAAACAAAAAAGAAAAAAAAAAGAAATAATCTTTCCCAAAGTCAAAGCCATCAAAATGAGGCAGGCCATACGCCAGCAAGTGGAGGCACATGCAGCAAAGTTTACCAAAATTGATCCCGACTGAAGGCCAAAACAGAAAAGAAGGACTTACAAACACGCTGGAATGGAGACAACATCAAAGGAATGGCAATTGGAAGAGAAAAAAAGGAAATTTGGGAAATTTAGTGACTCTAATAAAATGGCCTGGGTTTATATCAGGTGCAGTGCAAAGGACCAAAAGGTGCCAAAACTAAGCTCACAGATGTTGCAAAAGCAGGGGAAAAAGTCAAGGAGGAAGACACAACTTAGGGGGCACATGCAGCAAAGCTTGCCAAAATTGATCCCCACTGAAGGCCAAAACAGAAAAGAAGGACCTACAAACACGCTGGAATGGCGACAACATCAAAGGAATTGCAATTGGAGGAGAAAAAAAGAAAATTTTGGAAATTTAGTGACTCTAAGAAAATGGCCTGGCAGTATATCATGTGCAGTGCAAAGGACCAAAGATTCCAAAACTAAGCTCACAGATGTTGCAAAAGCAGGGGAAAAAGTCAAGGAGGAAGACACAACTTAGGGGGCAAGATATGAGGGACATGGCATGAACACTTCAGAAAACAACCAAAAAAAGAAAAAATCTTTCCCAAAGTCAAAGCCATCAAAATGCAGGCAGGCCACACGCCACCAAGGGCAGGCACATGCAGCAAAGCTTGCCAAAATTGATCCCCACTGAAGGCCAAAACAGAAAAGAAGGACCTACAAACACGCTGGAAAGGAGTCAACATCAAAGGAATTGCAATTGAAGGAGAATAAAAGAAAATTTTGGAAATTTAGTGACTCTAAGGAAATGGCCGGGGTTTATATCAGGTGCAGCGCAAAGGACCAAAAGGTGCCAAAACTAAGCTCACAGATGTTGCAAAAGCAGGGGAAATAGTCAAGGAGGAAGACACAACTTAGGGGGCAAGATATGAGGGACATGGCATGAATACTTAAAGCAAAAAAGAAAAAAAAAAGAAAAAATCTTTCCCAAAGTCAAAGCCATCAAAATGCAGGCAGGCCATACGCCAGCAAGTGCAGGCACATGCAGCAAAGCTTGCCAAAATTGATCCCCACTGAAGGCCAAAACAGAAAAGAAGGACTTAAAAACACGCTGGAATGGAGACAACATCAAAGGAATTGCAATTGGAGGAGAAAAAAAGAAAATTTGGGAAATTTACTGACTCTAAGAAAATGGCCTGGGGTTTTATCAGGTGCAGTGCCAAAGGACCAAAAGGTGCCAAAACTAAGCTCACAGATGTTGCAAAAGCAGGGGAAAAAGTCAAGGAGGAAGACACAACTTAGGGGGCAAGATATGAGGGACATGGCATGAATACTTAAAATAATAAAAAAAAAAAAAAAAGAAAAAATCTTTCCCAAAGTCAAAGCCATCAAAATGCAGGCAGGCCATACGCCACCAAGGGCAGGCACATGCAGCAAAGCTTGCCAAAATTGATTCCCACTGAAGGCCAAAACAAAAAAGAAGGACCTACAAACACGCTGGAAAGGAGTCAACATCAAAGGAATTGCAATTGGAGGAGAAAAAAATAATATTTGGGAAATTTAGTGACTCTAAGAAAATGGCCTGGGGTTTTATCAGGTGCAGTGCAAAGGACCAAAAGATGCGAAAACTAAGCTCACAGATGTTGCAAAAGCAGGGGAAAAAGTCAAGGAGGAAGACACATCTTAAGGAGCAAGATATGAGGGACATGGCATGAATACCTAAAACAAAAAAAAAAAAAAAAGAAAAAATCTATCCCAAAGTCAAAGCCATCAAAATGCAGGCAGGCCATACGCCAGCAAGTGCAGGCACATGCAGCAAAGCTTGCCAAAATTGATCCCCACTGAAGGCCAAAACAGAAAAAAAGGACTTACAAACACGCTGGAATGGAGACACCATAAAGGAATTGCAATTGGAGGAGAAAAAAAGAAAATTTGGGAAATTTAGTGACTCTAAGAAAATGGCCTGGGTTTATATCAGGTGCAGTGCAAAGGACCAAAAGGTGCCAAAACTAAGCTCACAGATGTTGCAAAAGCAGGGGAAAAAGTCAAGGAGGAAGACACAACTTAGGTGGCAAGATATGAGGGACATGGCATGAACACTTCAGAAAACAACCAAAAAAGGAAAAAAATCTTTCCCAAAGTCAAAGCCATCAAAAGGCATGGCCTGCCATCAAGTGCAGGGACATGCACCAAAGATTCCTCTATTGGTCCCCATTGAAATCGCAAGATTCCTTTTCCCTTCCCGAATGGAAATGAAATTTCCTTTCGGTAAGGGAAAAGGAATCTTGCGAATCCCAAAAGAAAGGCTTACAAACACTCTGGAAAGGAGATAGGTTCAAATGAAATGCAATTGAAAAAAACAGAAAATCGGGAATTTTAGTCTCTACAAAAAATAGGCTGTGAGGAAATCAGCTGCATTGCAAAGGACCAACAGGTGCCAAAACTAAGCTCACAGATGTTGCAAAAGCAGGGGAAAAAGTCAAGGAGGAAGACACAACTTAAGGGGCAAGATATGAGGGACATGGTATGAATACTTAAAACAAAAAAGAAAAAAAAAAGAAAAAATCTTTCCCAAAGTCAAAGCCATCAAAATGCAGGCAGGCCATACGCCAGCAAGGGAAGGCACATGCAGCAAAGCTTGCCAAAATTGATCCCCACTGAAGGCCAAAACAGAAAAGAAGGACCTACAAACACGCTGGAAAGGAGTCAACATCAAAGGAATTGCAATTGAAGGAGAAAAAAAGAAAATTTTGGAAATTTAGTGACTCTAAGGAAATGGCCTGGGTTTATATCAGGTGCAGTGCAAAGGACCAAAAGATGCCAAAACTAAGCTCACAGATGTTGCAAAAGCAGGGGAAATAGTCAAGGAGGAAGACAGAACTTAGGGGGCAAGATATGAGGGACATGGCATGAATACTTAAAGCAAAAAGAAAAAAAAAAGAAAAAATCTTTCCAAAAGTCAAAGCCATCAAAATGCAGGCAGGCCATACGCCAGCAAGTGCAGGCACATGCAGCAAAGTTTGCCAAAATTGATCCCCACTGAAGGCCAAAACAGAAAAGAAGGACTTAAAAACACGCTGGAATGGAGACAACATCAAAGGATTCGCAAATGGAGGAGAAAAAAAAAAAATTTGGGAAATTTAATGACTCTTAGAAAGTGGCCTGGGGTTTTAGCAGGTGCAGTGCAAAGGACCAAAAGGCGCCAAAACTAAGCTCACAGATGTTGCAAAAGCAGGGGAAAAAGTGAAGGAGGAAGACACAACTTAGAGGGTAAGATATGAGGGACATGGCATGAATACTTAAAATAATAAAAAAAAAAAAAAGAAAAAATCTTTCCCAAAGTCAAAGCCATCAAAATGCACACAGGCCATACGCCAGCAAGGGCAGGCACATGCAGCAAAGCTTGCCAAAATTGATCCCCACTGAAGGCCAAAACAGAAAAGAAGGACCTACAAACACGCTGGAAAGGAGTCAACATCAAAGGAATTGCAATTGGTGGAGAAAAAACGAATTTGGGAAATTTAGTCACTCTAAGAAAATGGCCCGGGGTTTTATCAGGTGCAGTGCAAAGGACCAAAAGATGACAAAACTAAGCTCACAGTTATTGCAAAAGCAGGGATAAAAGTCAAGGAGGAAGACACAACTTAGGGGGCAAGATATGAGGGACATGGCATGAATATTTAAATAAAAAAAAAGAAAAAAAAAAGAAAAAATCTTTCCCAAAGTAAAAGCCATCAAAATGCAGGCAGGCCATACGCCACCAAGGGCAGGCACATGCAGCAAAGCTTGCCAAAATTGATCCACACTGAAGGCCAAAACAGAAAAGAAGGACTTACAAACACGCTGGAATGGAGACAACATCAAAGGAATTCAATTTCTATGAGAAAAAAAGAAAATTTGGGTAAGTTAGTGATTCTAAGAAAATGGCATGCGTTTATATCAGGTGCAGTGCAAAGGACCAAAAAATGCCAAAACTAAGCTCACAGATGTTGCAAAAGCAGGGGAAAAAGTCAAGGAGGAAGACAGAACCCAGGGGGCAAGATATGAGGGACATGGCATGAACACTTCAGAAAACAACCAAGAAAAGAAAAAAATCTTTCCCAAAGTCAAAGCCATCAAAAGGCATGGCCTGCCATCAAGTGCAGGGACATGCACCAAAGATTCCTCCATTGGTCCCCATTGAAATCGCAAGATTCCTTTTCCCTTCCCAAAAGGAAATGAAATTTCCTTTCCGGGAGGGAAAAGGAATCTTGCGAATCCCAAAAGAAAGGCTTACAAACACTCTGGAAAGGAGATAGGTTCAAATGAAATGCAATTGAAAAAAGCAGAAAATCGGGAATTTTAGTCTCTTCAAAAAATAGGCTGTGAGGAAATCAGCTGCATTGCAAAGGACCAAAAGATGCCAAAACTAAGCTCACAGATGTTGCAAAAGCAGGGGAAAAAGTCAAGGAGGAAGACACAACTTAGGGGGCAAGATATGAGGGACATGGCATGAATACTTAAAATAATAAAAAAAAAAAAAAAGAAAAAATCTTTCCCAAAGTCAAAGCCATCAAAATGCAGGCAGGCCATACGCTAGCAAGGGCAGGCACATGCAGCAAAGCTTGCCAAAATTGATCCCCACTGAAGGCCAAAACAGAAAAGAAGGACCTACAAACACGCTGGAAAGGAGTCAACATCAAAGGAATTGCAACCGGAGCAGAAAAAAAGAAAATTTTGGAAATTTAGTGACTCTAAGAAAATGGCCTGGGTTTATATCAGGTGCAGTGCAAAGGACCAAAAAATGCCAAAACTAAGCTCACAGATGTTGCAAAAGCTGGGGAAAAAGTCAAGGAGGAAGACACAACTTAGGGGGCAAGATATGAGGGACATGGCATGAACACTTCAGAAAACAACCAAAAAAAGAAAAAAATCTTTCCCAAAGTCAAAGCCATCAAAATGCAGGCAGGCCATACGCCACCAAGGTCAGGCACATGCAGCAAATCTTGCCAAAATTGATCCCCACTGAAGGCCAAAACAGAAAAGAAGGACTTAAAAACACGCTGGAATGGAGACAACATCAAAAGAATTCAATTTCTATGACAAAAAAAGAAAATTTGGGTAAGTTAGTGACTCTAAGAAAATGGCCTGGGGTTTTAGCAGGTGCAGTGCAAAGGACCAAAAGATGCCAAAACTAAGCTCACAGATGTTGCAAAAGCAGGGGAAAAAGTCAAGGAGGAAGACACAACTTAGGGGGCAAGATATGAGGGAGAAGGCATGAATACTTAAAAAAATAAAAAAAAAAAAAAAGAAAAAATCTTTCCCAAAGTCAAAGCCATCAAAATGCAGGCAGGCCATACGCCACCAAGGGCAGGCACATGCAGCAAAGCTTGCCAAAATTGATCCCCACTGAAGGCCAAAACAGAAAAGAAGGACATACAAACACGCTGGAAAGGAGTCAACATCAAAGGAATTGCAATTGGAGGAGAAAAAAAGAAAATTTGGGAAATTTAATGACTCTAAGAAAATGGCCTGGGGTTTTATCAGGTGCAGTGCAAAGGACCAAAAGATGCCAAAACTAAGCTCACAGATGTTGCAAAAGCAGGGGAAAAAGTCAAGGAGGAAGACACAACTTAGGGGGCAAGATATGAGGGACATGGCATCAACACTTCAGAAAACAACCAAAAAAAGAAAAAAATCTTTCCCAAAGTCAAAGCCATCAAAAGGCATGGCCTGCCATCAAGTGCAGGGACATGCACCAAAGATTCCTCTATTGGTCCCCATTGAAATCGCAAGATTCCTTTTCCCTTCCCAAAAGGAAATGAAATAACCTTTCGGGAAGGGAAAAGGAATCTTGCGAATCCCAAAAGAAAGGCTTACAAACACTCTGGAAAGGAGATAGGTTCAAATGAAATGCAATTGAAAAAAGCAGAAAATCGGGAATTTTAGTCTCTACAAAAAAAAGACTGTGAGGAAATCAGCTGCATTGCAAAGGACCAAAAGGTGCCAAAACTAAGCTCACAGATGTTGCAAAAGCAGGGGAAAAAGTCAAGGAGGAAGACAGAACTTAGGGGGCAAGATATGAGGGACATGGCATGAATACTTAAAACAAAAAAAAAAAAAAAAAAACCAGGAAAAATCTTTCCAAAAGTCAAAGCCATCAAAATGCAGGCAGGCCATACGCCACCAAGGGCAGGCACATGCAGCAAAGCTTGCCAAAATTGATCCCCACTGAAGGCCAAAACAGAAAAGAGGGACCTACAAACACGCTGGAAAGGAGTCAACATCAAAGGAATTGCAATTGGAGGAGAAAAAAAGAAAATTTGGGAAATTTAATGACTCTTAGAAAGTGGCCTGGGGTTTTAGCAGCTGCATTGCAACGGACCAAATGGTGCCAAAACAAAGCTCACAGATGTTGCAAAAGCAGGGGAAAAAGTCAAGGAGGAAGACACAACTTAGGGGGCAAGATATGAGGGACATGGCATGAACACTTCAGAAAACAACCAAAAAAAGAAAAAAATCTTTCCCAAAGTCAAAGCCATCAAAATGCAGGCAGGCCATATGCCACCAAGGGCAGGCACATGCAGCAAAGCTTGCCAAAATTGATCCCCACTGAAGGCCAAAACAGAAAAGAAGGACCTACAAACACGCTGGAATGGAGACAACATCAAAGGAATTGCAATTGGAGGAGAAAAAAGGAAATTTGGGAAATTTAGTGACTCTAAGAAAATGGCCCGGGGTATTATCAGGTGCAGTGCAAAGGAACAAAAAATGCCAAAACTAAGCTCACAGATGTTGCAAAAGCAGGGGAAAAAGTCAAGGAGGAGGACACAACTTAGGGGGCAAGATATGAGGGACAAGGCATGAATACATAAAAAAATAAAAAAAAAAAAAAAAGAAAAAATCTTTCCCAAAGTCAAAGCCATCAAAATGCAGGCAGGCCATACGCCACCAAGGGCAGGCACATGCAGCAAAGCTTGCCAAAATTGATCCCCACTGAAGGCCAAAACAGAAAAGAAGGACCTACAAACACGCTGGAAAGGAGTCAACATCAAAGGAATTGCAACCCGAGCAGAAAAAAAGAAAATTTTGGAAAATTTAGTGACTCTTAGGAAAATGGCCTGGGTTTATATCAGGTGCAGTGCAAAGGACCAAAGATGCCAAAACTAAGCTCACAGATGTTGCAAAAGCAGGGGAAAAAGTCAAGGAGGAAGACACAACTTAGGGGGCAAGATATGAGGGACATGGCATGAACACTTCAGAAAACAACCAAAAAAAGAAAAAAAATCTTTCCCAAAGTCAAAGCCATCAAAAGGCATGGCCTGCCATCAAGTGCAGGGACATGCACCAAAGATTCCTCCATTGGTCCCCATTGAAATCGCAAGATTCCTTTTCCCCTTCCCAAAAGGAAATGAAATTACCTTTCGGGAAGGGAAAAGGAATCTTGCGAATCCCAAAAGAAAGGCTTACAAACACTCTGGAAAGGAGATAGGTTCAAATGAAATGCAATTGAAAAAAAGCAGAAAATCGGGGAATTTTAGTCTCTACAAAAAAAAAGGCTGTGAGGAAATCAGCTGGCATTGCAAAGGGACCAAAAGGTGCCAATACTATGCTCACAAATGTTGCAAAAGCAGGGGAAAAAAGTCAAGGAGGAAGACAGAACTTAGGGGGCAAGATAGGAGGGACATGGTATGAACACTTAAAATAATAAAAAAAAAAAAAACAAGAAAAA
This sequence comes from Artemisiospiza belli, assembly GCA_021963965.1. Lineage (NCBI taxonomy): Eukaryota > Metazoa > Chordata > Aves > Passeriformes > Passerellidae > Artemisiospiza > Artemisiospiza belli. The sequence goes on from JAKDEW010000444.1 coordinate 195,289, forward strand.
ATCTTTCCCAAAGTCAAAGGCATCAAAATGCAGGCAGGCCATACGCCACCAAGGGCAGGCACATGCAGCAAAGCTTGCCAAAATTGATCCCCACTGAAGGCCAAAACAGAAAAGAGGGACCTACAAACACCCTGGAATGCAGACAACATCAAAGGAATTGCAATTGGAGGAGAAAAAAGGAAATTTGGGAAATTTAGTGACTCTAAGAAAATGGCCCGGGGTATTATCAGGTTGCAGCGCAAAGGACCAAAAAATGCCAAAACTAAGCTCACAGATGTTGCAAAAGCAGGGGAAAAAGTCAAGGAGGAAGACACAACTTAGGGGGCAAGATATGAGGGACATGGCATGAACACTTCAGAAAACAACCAAAAAAAGAAAAAAATCTTTCCCAAAGTCAAAGCCATCAAAAGGCATGGCCTGCCATCAAGTGCAGGGACATGCACCAAAGATTCCTCCATTGGTCCCCATTGAAATCGCAAGATTCCTTTTCCCTTCCCAAAAGGAAATGAAATTTCCTTTCGGAAAGGGAAAAGGAATCTTGCGAATCCCAAAAGAAAGGCTTACAAACACTCTGGAAAGGAGATAGGTTCAAATCAAATGCAATTGAAAAAAGCAGAAAATCGGGAATTTTAGTCTCTACAAAAAAAATGCTGTGAGGAAATCAGCTGCATTGCAAAGGACCAAAAGGTGCCAAAACTAAGCTCACAGATGTTGCAAAAGCAGGGGAAAAAGTCAAGGAGGAAGACAGAACTTAGGGGGCAAGATATGAGGGACATGGTATGAATACTTAAAATAATAAAAAAAAAAAAAAAAAGAAAAAATCTTTCCATAAGTCAAAGGCATCAAAATTCAGGCAGGCCATACGCCACCAAGGGCAGGCACATGCAGCAAAGCTTGCCAAAATTGATCCCCCCTGAAGGCCAAAACAGAAAAGAGGGACCTACAAACACACTGGAAAGGAGTCAACATCAAAGGAATTGCAATTGGAGGAGAAAAAAATAAAATTTGGGAAATTTAATGACTCTTAGAAAGTGGCCTGGGGTTTTAGCAGCTGCATTGCAAAGGACCAAAAGGTGCCAAAACAAAGCTCACAGATGTTGCAAAAGCAGGGGAAAAAGTCAAGGAGGAAGACACAACTTAGGGGGCAAGATATGAGGGACATGGCATGAACACTTCAGAAAACAACCAAAAACAGAAAAAAATCTTTCCCAAAGTCAAAGCCATCAAAATTCAGGCAGGCCATATGCCACCAAGGGCAGGCACATGCAGCAAAGCTTGCCAAAATTGATCCCCACTGAAGGCCAAGACAGAAAAGAAGGACCTACAAACACGCTGGAAAGGAGTCAACATCAAAGGAATTGCAATTGGAGGAGAAAAAAAGAAAATTTTGGAAATTTAGTGACTCTAGGAAAATGGCCTGGGTTTATATCAGGTGCAGTGCAAAGGACCAAAAGATGCCAAAACTAAGCTCACAGATGTTGCAAAAGCTGGGGAAAAAGTCAAGGAGGAAGACAAAACTTAGGGGGCAAGATATGAGGGACATGGCATGAATACTTAAAATAATAAAAAAAAAAAAAAAGAAAAAATCTCTCCCAAAGTCAAAGCCATCAAAATGCAGGCAGGCCATACGCCACCAAGGGCAGGCACATGCAGCAGAGCTTGCCAAAATTGATCCCCACTGAAGGCCAAAACAGAAAAAAGGGACCTACAAACACCCTGGAATGCAGACAACATCAAAGGAATTGCAATTGGAGGAGAAAAAAGGAAATTTGGGAAATTTAGTGACTCTAAGAAAATGGCCCGGGGTATTATCAGGTGCAGTGCAAAGGACCAAAAAATGCCAAAACTAAGCTCACAGATGTTGCAAAAGCAGGGGAAAAAGTCAAGGAGGAAGACACAACTTATGGGGCAAGATATGAGGGACATGGCATGAACACTTCAGAAAACAACCAAAAAAAGAAAAAAATCTTTCCCAAAGTCAAAGCCATCAAAAGGCATGGCCTGCCATCAAGTGCAGGGACATGCACCAAAGATTCCTCCATTGGTCCCCATTGAAATCGCAAGATTCCTTTTCCCTTCCCAAAAGGAAATGAAATTTCCTTTCGGAAAGGGAAAAGGAATCTTGCGAATCCCAAAAGAAAGGCTTACAAACACTCTGGAAAGGAGATAGGTTCAAATGAAATGCAATTGAAAAAAGCAGAAAATCGGGAATTTTAGTCTGTTCAAAAAATAGGCTGTGAGGAAATCAGCTGCATTGCAAAGGACCAAAAGGGGCCAAAACTAAGCTCACAGATGTTGCAAAAGCAGGGGAAAAAGTCAAGGAGGAAGACAGAACTTAGGGGGCAAGATAGGAGGGACATGGTATGAACACTTAAAATAATAAAAAAAAAAAAAACAAGAAAAAATCTTTCCCAAAGTCAAAGGCATCAAAATGCAGGCAGGCCATACGACACCAAGGGCAGGCACATGCAGCAAAGCTTGCCAAAATTGATCCCCACTGAAGGCCAAAACAGAAAAGAGGGACCTACAAACACCCTGGAATGCAGACAACATCAAAGGAATTGCAATTGGAGGAGAAAAAAGGAAATTTGGGAAATTTAGTGACTCTAAGAAAATGGCCCGGGGTATTATCAGGTGCAGCGCAAAGGACCAAAAAATGCCAAAACTAAGCTCACAGATGTTGCAAAAGCAGGGGAAAAAGTCAAGGAGGAAGACACAACTTAGGGGGCAAGATATGAGGGACATGGCATGAACACTTCAGAAAACAACCAAAAAAAGAAAAAAATCTTTCCCAAAGTCAAAGCCATCAAAAGGCATGGCCTGCCATCAAGTGCAGGGACATGCACCAAAGATTCCTCCATTGGTCCCCATTGAAATCGCAAGATTCCTTTTCCCTTCCCAAAAGGAAATGAAATTTCCTTTCGGAAAGGGAAAAGGAATCTTGCGAATCCCAAAAGAAAGGCTTACAAACACTCTGGAAAGGAGATAGGTTCAAATGAAATGCAATTGAAAAAAGCAGAAAATCGGGAATTTTAGTCTCAACAAAAAAAATGCTGTGAGGAAATCAGCTGCATTGCAAAGGACCAAAAGGTGCCAAAACTAAGCTCACAGATGTTGCAAAAGCAGGGGAAAAAGTCAAGGAGGAAGACAGAACTTAGGGGGCAAGATATGAGGGACATGGTATGAATACTTAAAATAATAAAAAAAAAAAAAAAAGAAAAAATCTTTCCATAAGTCAAAGGCATCAAAATTCAGGCAGGCCATACGCCACCAAGGGCAGGCACATGCAGCAAAGCTTGCCAAAATTGATCCCCCCTGAAGGCCAAAACAGAAAAGAGGGACCTACAAACACGCTGGAAAGAGTCAACATCAAAGGAATTGCAATTGGAGGAGAAAAAAATAAAATTTGGGAAATTTAATGACTCTTAGAAAGTGGCCTGGGATTTTAGCAGCTGCATTGCAAAGGACCAAAAGGTGCCAAAACAAAGCTCACAGATGTTGCAAAAGCAGGGGAAAAAGTCAAGGAGGAAGACACAACTTAGGGGGCAAGATATGAGGGACATGGCATGATCACTTCAGAAAACAACCAAAAACAGAAAAAAATCTTTCCCAAAGTCAAAGCCATCAAAATTCAGGCAGGCCATATGCCACCATGGGCAGGCACATGCAGCAAAGCTTGCCAAAATTGATCCCCACTGAAGGCCAAGACAGAAAAGAAGGACCTACAAACACGCTGGAAAGGAGTCAACATCAAAGGAATTGCAATTGGAGGAGAAAAAAAGAAAATTTTGGAAATTTAGTGACTCTAGGAAAATGGCCTGGGGTTATATCAGGTGCAGTGCAAAGGACCAAAAGATGCCAAAACTAAGCTCACAGATGTTGCAAAAGCTGGGGAAAAAGTCAAGGAGGAAGACAAAACTTAGGGGGCAAGATATGAGGGACATGGCATGAATACTTAAAATAATAAAAAAAAAAAAAGAAAAAATCTCTCCCAAAGTCAAAGCCATCAAAATGCAGGCAGGCCATACGCCACCAAGGGCAGGCACATGCAGCAGAGCTTGCCAAAATTGATCCCCACTGAAGGCCAAAACAGAAAAAAGGGACCTACAAACACCCTGGAATGCAGACAACATCAAAGGAATTGCAATTGGAGGAGAAAAAAGGAAATTTGGGAAATTTAGTGACTCTAAGAAAATGGCCCGGGGTATTATCAGGTGCAGTGCAAAGGACCAAAAAATGCCAAAACTAAGCTCACAGATGTTGCAAAAGCAGGGGAAAAAGTCAAGGAGGAAGACACAACTTAGGGGGCAAGATATGAGGGACATGGCATGAACACTTCAGAAAACAACCAAAAAAAGAAAAAAATCTTTCCCAAAGTCAAAGCCATCAAAAGGCATGGCCTGCCATCAAGTGCAGGGACATGCACCAAAGATTCCTCCATTGGTCCCCATTGAAATCGCAAGATTCCTTTTCCCTTCCCAAAAGGAAATGAAATTTCCTTTCGGAAAGGGAAAAGGAATCTTGCGAATCCCAAAAGAAAGGCTTACAAACACTCTGGAAAGGAGATAGGTTCAAATGAAATGCAATTGAAAAAAGCAGAAAATCGGGAATTTTAGTCTCTTCAAAAAATAGGCTGTGAGGAAATCAGCTGCATTGCAAAGGACCAAAAGGGGCCAAAACTAAGCTCACAGATGTTGCAAAAGCAGGGGAAAAAGTCAAGGAGGAAGACACAACTTAGGGGGCAAGATATGAGGGACATGGCATGAATACTTAAAACAAAAAAAAAAAAAAAAAAAAACAGGAAAAATCTTTCCCAAAGTCAAAGCCATCAAAATGCAGGCAGGCCATACGCCAGCAAGGGCAGGCACATGCAGCAAAGCTTGCCAAAACTGATCCCCACTGAAGGCCAAAACAGAAAAGAAGGACCTACAAACACGCTGGAATGGAGACAACATCAAAGGAATTGCTATTGGAGGAGAAAAAAAGTAAATTTTGGTAATTAAGTGACGCTAAGAAAATGGCCTGGTGTTTTATCTGGTGCATTGTAAAGGACAAAAAGATGCCAAAACTAAGCTCACAGATGTTGCAAAAGCAGGGGAAAAAGTCAAGGAGGAAGACACAACTTAGGGGGCAAGATATGAGGGACATGGCATGAATACTTAAAACAAAAAAAAAAAAAGAAAAAATCTTTACCAAAGTCAAAGTCTTTAAAAGGCATGGCCTGCCATCAAGTGCAGGGACATGCACCAAAGATTCCTCTATTGGTCCGCTTTGAAATCGCAAGATTCCTTTTCACTTCCCGAAAGGAAATGAAATTTCCTTTCGGGAAGGGAAAAGGAATCTTGCGAATCCCAAAAGAAAGGCTTACAAACACTCTGGAAAGGAGATAGGTTCAAGTGAAATGCAATTGAAAAAAGCAGAAAATTGGGAATTTTAGTCTCTACAAAAAAAAGGCTGTGAGGAAATCAGCTGCATTGCAAAGGACCAAAAGGTGCCAAAACTAAGCTCACAGATGTTGCAAAAGCAGGGGAAAAAGTCAAGGAGGAAGACACAACTTAGGGGGCAAGATATGAGGGACATGGTATGAATACTTAAAATAATAAAAAAAAAAAAAAGAAGAAAAAATCTTTCCATAAGTCAAAGGCATCAAAATTCAGGCAGGCCATACGCCACCAAGGGCAGGCACATGCAGCAAAGCTTGCCAAAATTGATCCCCCCTGAAGGCCAAAACAGAAAAGAGGGACCTACAAACACTCTGGAAAGGAGTCAACATCAAAGGAATTGCAATTGGAGGAGAAAAAAAATAAAATTTGGGAAGTTTAATGACTCTTAGAAAGTGGCCTGGGGTTTTAGCAGCTGCATTGCAAAGGACCAAAAGGTGCCAAAACAAAGCTCACAGATGTTGCAAAAGCAGGGGAAAAAGTCAAGGAGGAAGACACAACTTAGGTGGCAAGATATGAGGGACATGGCATGAACACTTCAGAAAACAACCAAAAAAAGAAAAAAATCTTTCCCAAAGTCAAAGCCATCAAATTTCAGGCAGGCCATATGCCACCAAGGGCAGGCACATGCAGCAAAGCTTGCCAAAATTGATCCCCACTGAAGGCCAAAACAGAAAAGAAGGACCTACAAACACGCTGGAAAGGAGTCAACATCAAAGGAATTGCAACCCGAGCAGAAAAAAAGAAAATTTTGGAAATTTAGTGACTCTAGGAAAATGGCCTGGGTTTATATCAGGTGCAGTGCAAAGGACCAAAAGATGCCAAAACTAAGCTCACAGATGTTGCAAAAGCTGGGGAAAAAGTCAAGGAGGAAGACAAAACTTAGGGGGCAAGATATGAGGGACATGGCATGAATACTTAAAATAATAAAAAAAAAAAAAAAGAAAAAATCTCTCCCAAAGTCAAAGCCATCAAAATGCAGGCAGGCCATACGCCACCAAGGGCAGGCACATGCAGCAAAGCTTGCCAAAATTGATCCCCACTGAAGGCCAAAACAGAAAAGAAGGACTTACAAACACGCTGGAAAGGAGTCAACATCAAAGGAATTGCAATTGGAGGAGAAAAAAAGAAAATTTGGGAAAATTTAGTGACTCTAAGAAAATGGCTTGGGGTTTTATCAGGTGCAGTGCAAAGGACCAAAAGATGCCAAAACTAAGCTCACAGATGTTGCAAAAGCAGGGGAAAAAGTCAAGGAGGAAGACACAACTTAGGGGGCAAGATATGAGGGACATGGCATGAACACTTCAGAAAACAACCAAAAAAAGAAAAAAATCTTTGCAAAGTCAAAGCCATCAAAAGGCATGGCCTACCATCAAGTGCAGGGACATGCACCAAAGATTCCTCCATTGGTCCCCATTGAAATCGCAAGATTCCTTTTCCCTTCCCGAAAGGAAATGAAATTTCCTTTCGGGAAGGGAAAAGGAATCTTGCGAATCCCAAAAGAAAGGCTTACAAACACTCTGGAAAGGAGATAGGTTCAAATGAAATGCAATTGAAAAAAGCAGAAAATCGGGAATTTTATTCTCTACAAAAAATAGGCTGTGAGGAAATCAGCTGCATTGCAAAGGACCAAAAGGTGCCAAAACTAAGCTCACAGATGTTGCAAAAGCAGGGGAAAAAGTCAAGGAGGAAGACACAACTTAGGGGGCAAGATATGAGGGACATGGCATGAATACTTAAAACAAAAAAAAAAAAAAAGAAAAACTCTTTCCCAAAGTCAAAGTCTTTAAAAGGCATGGCCAGCCATCAAGTGCAGGGACATGCACCAAAGATTCCTCCATTGGTCCCCATTGAAATCGCAAGATTCCTTTTCCCTTCCCAAAAGGAAATGAAATTTCCTTTCGGAAAGGGAAAAGGAATCTTGCGAATCCCAAAAGAAAGGCTTACAAACACTCTGGAAAGGAGATAGGTTCAAATGAAATGCAATTGAAAAAAGCAGAAAATCGGGAATTTCAGTCTCTTCAAAAAATAGGCTGTGAGGAAATCAGCTGCATTGCAAAGGACCAAAAGGTGCCAAAACTAAGCTCACAGATGTTGCAAAAGCAGGGGAAAAAGTCAAGGAGGAAGACAGAACTTAGGGGGCAAGATATGAGGGACATGGCATGAACACTTCAGAAAACAACCAAAAAAAGAAAAAAATCTTTCCCAAAGTCAAAGCCATCAAAAGGCATGGCCTGCCATCAAGTGCAGGGACATGCACCAAAGATTCCTCCATTGGTCCCCATTGAAATCGCAAGATTCCTTTTCCCTTCCCAAAAGGAAATGAAATTTCCTTTCGGAAGGGAAAAGGAATCTTGCGAATCCCAAAAGAAAGGCTTACAAACACTCTGGAAAGGAGATAGGTTCAAATGAAATGCAATTGAAAAAAGCAGAAAATCGGGAATTTTAGTCTCTTCAAAAAATAGGCTGTGAGGAAATCAGCTGCATTGCAAAGGACCAAAAGGTGCCAAAACTAAGCTCACAGATGTTGCAAAAGCAGGGGAAAAAGTCAAGGAGGAAGACACAACTTAGGGGGCAAGATATGAGGGACATGGCATGAATACTTAAAATAATAAAAAAAAAAAAAAGAAAAAATCTTTCCCAAAGTCAAAGCCATCAAAATGCAGGCAGGCCATACGCCACCAAGGGCAGGCACATGCAGCAAAGCTTGCCAAAATTGATCCCCACTGAAGGCCAAAACAGAAAAGAAGAACTTACAAACACGCTGGAAAGGAGTCAACATCAAAGGAATTGCAATTGGAGGAGAAAAAAGGAAATTTGGGAAATTTAATGACTCTAAGAAAATGGCCTGGGGTTTTATCAGGTGCAGTGAAAAGGACCAAAAGATGCCAAAACTCAGCTCACAGATGTTGCAAAAGCAGGGGAAAAAGTCAAGGAGGAAGACACAACTTAGGGGGCAAGATATGAGGGACATGGAATGAACACTTCAGAAAACCACTAAAAAAAGAAAAAAATCTTTCCCAAGACAAAGCCATCAAAATGCAGGAAGCCATACGCCACCAAGGGCAGGCACATGCAGCAAAGCTTGCCAAAATTGATCCCCACTGAAGGCCAAAACAGAAAAGAGGGACCTACAAACACGCTGGAATGCAGACACCATCAAAGGAATTGCAATTGGAGGAGAAATAAGGAAATTTGGGAAATTTAGTGACTCTAAGTAAATGGCCCGGGGTATTATCAGGTGCAGTGCAAAGGACCAAAAAAGCCAAAACTAAACTCACAGATGTTGCAAAAGCAGGGGAAAAAGTCAAGGAGGAAGACACAACTTAGGGGGCAAGATGTGAGGGACATGGCATGAATACTTAAAATAATAAAAAAAAAAAAAAGAAAAAATCTTTCCCAAAGTCAAAGCCATCAAATTGCAGGCAGGCCATACGCCACCAAGGGCAGGCCCATGCAGCAAAGCTTGCCAAAATTGATCCCCACTGAAGGCCAAAACAGAAAAGAAGGACCTACAAAGACGCTGGAAAGGACTCAACATCAAAGGAATTGCAACCGGAACAGAAAAAAAGAAAATTTTGGAAATTTAGTGACTCTAAGAAAATGGCCTGGGTTTATATCAGGTGCAGTGCAAAGGACCAAAAGATGCCAAAACTAAACTCACAGATGTTCCAAAAGCAGGGGAAAAAGTCAAGGAGGAAGACAAAACTTAGGGGGCAAGATATGAGGGACATGGCAGGAATACTTAAAATATTAAAAAAAAAAAAAAAGAAAAAATCTTTCCCAAAGTCAAAGCCATCAAAATGCAGGCAGGCCATACGCCACCAAGGGCAGGCACATGCAGCAAAGCTTGCCAAAATTGATCCCCACTGAAGGCCAAAACAGAAAAGAAGGACCTACAAACACGCTGGAAAGGAGTCAACATCAAAGGAATTGCAACCGGAGCAGAAAAAAAGAAAATTTTGGAAATTTAGTGACTCTAAGAAAATGGCCTGGGTTTATATCAGGTGCAGTGCAAAGGACCAAAAGATGCCAAAACTAAGCTCACAGATGTTGCAAAAGCAGGGGAAAAAGTCAAGGAGGAAGACAAAACTTAGGGGGCAAGATATGAGGGACATGGCAGGAATACTTAAAATAATAAAAAAAAAAAAATGAAAAAATCTTTCCCAAAGTCAAAGCCATCAAAATGCAGGCAGGCCATACGCCACCAAGGGCAGGCACATGCAGCAAAGCTTGACAAAATTGATCCCCACTGAAGGCCAAAACAGAAAAGAAGGACTTAGAAACACGCTGGAAAGGAGTCAAAATCAAAGGAATTGCAATTGGAGGAGAAAAAAAGAAAATTTGGGAAATTTAATAACTCTAAGAAAATGGCCTGGGGTTTTATCAGGTGCAGTGAAAAGGACCAAAAGATGCCAAAACTAAGCTCACAGATGTTGCAAAAGCAGGGGAAAAAGTCAAGGAGGAAGACACAACTTAAGGGGCAAGATATGAGGGACATGGCATGAATACTTAAAACAAAAAAGAAAAAAAAAAGAAAAAATCTTTCCCAAAGTCAAAGCCATCAAAATGCAGGCAGGCCATACGCCAGCAAGTGGAGGCACATGCAGCAAAGTTTACCCAAATTGATCCCCACTGAAGGCCAAAACAGAAAAGAAGGACCTACAAACACGCTGGAATGGAGACAACATCAAAGGAATTGCAATTGGAGGAGAAAAAACGAATTTGGGAAATTTAGTGACTCTAAGAAAATGGCCCGGGGTTTTATCAGGTGCAGTGCAAAGGACCAAAAGATGTCAAAACTAAGCTCACAGATATTGCAAAAGCAGGGGAAAAAGTCAAGGAGGAAGACACAACTTAGGGGGCAAGATATGAGGGACATGGCATGAACACTTCAAAAAACAACCAAAAAAAGAAAAATATCTTGCCCAACGTCAAAGCCATCAAAAGGCATGGCCTGCCATCAAGTGCAGGGACATGCACCAAAGATTCCTCTATTGGATCCCCATTGAAATCGCAAGATTCCTTTTCCCTTCCCGAAAGGAAATGAAATTTCCTTTCGGGAAGGGAAAAGGAATCTTGCGAATCCCAAAAGAAAGGCTTACAAACACTCTGGAAAGGAGATAGGTTCAAATGAAATGCAATTGAAAAAAGCAGAAAATCGGGAAATTTAGTCTCTACAAAAAATAGGCTGTGAGGAAATCAGCTGCATTGCAAAGGACCAAAAGGTGCCAAAACTAAGCTCACAGATGTTGCAAAAGCAGGGGAAAAAGTCAAGGAGGAAGACACAACTTAGGGGGCAAGATATGAGGGACATGGCATGAACACTTCAGAAAACAACCAAAAAAAGAAAAAAATCTTTCCCAAAGTCAAAGCCATCAAAAGGCATGGCCTGCCATCAAGTGCAGGGACATGCACCAAAGATTCCTCCATTGGTCCCCATTGAAATCGCAAGATTCCTTTTCCCTTCCCAAAAGGAAATGAAATTTCCTTTCGGAAAGGGAAAAGGAATCTTGCGAATCCCAAAAGAAAGGCTTACAAACACTCTGGAAAGAAGATAGGTTCAAATGAAATGCAATTGAAAAAAGCAGAAAATCGGGAATTTTAGTCTCTACAAAAAATAGGCTGTGAGGAAATCAGCTGCATTGCAAAGGACCAAAAGGTGCCAAAACTAAGCTCACAGATGTTGCAAAAGCAGGGGAAAAAGTCAAGGAGGAAGACAGAACTTAGGGGAGAAGATATGAGGGAAATGGCATGAATACTTAAAACAAAAAAAAAAAAAAAAAGAAAAAAATCTTTCCCAAAATCAAAGCCATCAAAAGGCATGGCCTGCCATCAAGTGCAGGGACATGCACCAAAGATTCCTCCATTGGTCCCCATTGAAATCGCAAGATTCCTTTTCCCTTCCCAAAAGGAAATGAAATTTCCTTTCGGGAAGGGAAAAGGAATCTTGCGAATCCCAAAAGAAAGGCTTACAAACACTCTGGAAAGGAGATAGGTTCAAATGAAATGCAATTGAAAAAAGCAGAAAATCGGGAATTTCAGTCTCTTCAAAAAATAGGCTGTGAGGAAATCAGCTGCATTGCAAAGGACCAAAAGGTGCCAAAACTAAGCTCACAGATGTTGCAAAAGCAGGGGAAAAAGTCAAGGAGAAAGACACAACTTAGTGGGCAAGATATGAGGGACATGGCATGAATACTTAAAACAAAAAAAAAAAAAAAAAACCAGGAAAAATCTTTCCAAAAGTCAAAGCCATCAAAATGCAGGCAGGCCATACGCCACCAAGGGCAGGCACATGCAGCAAAGCTTGCCAAAACTGATCCCCACTGAAGGCCAAAACAGAAAAGAAGGACCTACAAACACGCTGGAATGGAGACAACATCAAAGGAATTCCACATGGAGGAGAAAAAAAGTAAATTTTGGAAATTAAGTGACTCTAAGAAAATGGCCTGGGGTTTTATCAGGTGCATTGTAAAGGACAAAAAGATGCCAAAACTAAGCTCACAGATGTTGCAAAAGCAGGGGAAAAAGTCAAGGAGGAAGACACAACTTAGGGGGCAAGATATGAGGGACATGGCATGAACACTTCAGAAAACAACCAAAAAAAGAAAAAAATCTTTCCCAAAGTCAAAGCCATCAAAATGCAGGCAGGCCATACGCCACTAAGGGCAGGCACATGCAGCAAATCTTGCCAAAATTGATCCCCACTGAAGGCCAAAACAGAAAAGAAGGACTTACAAACACGCTGGAATGGAGACAACATCAAAGGAATTCAATTTCTATGATTAAAAAGGAAAATTTGGTAAGTTAGTGATTCGAAGAAAATGGCCTGGGTTTATATCAGCTGCAGTGAAAAGGACCAAAAGGTGCCAAAACTAAGCTCACAGATGTTGCAAAAGCAGGGGAAAAAGTCAAGGAGGAAGACACAACTTAGGGGGCAAGATATGAGGGACATGGCATGAATACTTAAAACAAAAAAAAAAAAAAGGAAAAAAATCTTTCCCAAAGTCAAAGCCATCAAAAGGCATGGCCTGCCATCAAGTGCAGGGACATGCACCAAAGATTCCTCTATTGGTCCCCATTGAAATCGCAAGATTCCTTTTCCCTTCCCGAAAGGAAATGAAATGTCCTTTCGGGAAGGGAAAAGGAATCTTGCGAATCCCAAAAGAAAGGCTTACAAACACTCTGGAAAGGAGATAGGTTCAAATGAAATGCAATTGAAAAAAGCAGAAAATCGGGAAATTTAGTCTCTACAAAAAATAGGCTGTGAGGAAATCAGCTGCATTGCAAAGGACCAAAAGGTGCCAAAACTAAGCTCACAGATGTTGCAAAAGCAGGGGAAAAAGTCAAGGAGGAAGACACAACTTAGGGGGCAAGATATGAGGGACATGGCATGAACACTTCAGAAAACAACCAAAAAAAGAAAAAAATCTTTCCCAAAGTCAAAGCCATCAAAATGCAGGCAGGCCATACGCCACCAAGGGCAGGTACATGCAGCAAAGCTTGCCAAAACTGATCCCCACTGAAGGCCAAAACAGAAAAGAAGGACCTACAAACACACTGGAATGGAGACAACATCAAAGGAATTGCAATTGGAGGAGAAAAAAAGAAAATTTGGGAAATTTAAAGACTCTTAGAAAGTGGCCTGGGGTTTTAGCAGCTGCATTGCAAAGGACCAAAAGATGCCAAAACTAAGCTCACAGATATTGCAAAAGCAGGGGAAAAAGTCAAGGAGGAAGACACAACTTAGGGGGCAAGATATGAGGGACATGGCATGAACACTTCAGAAAACAACCAAAAAAAGAAAAAAATCTTTCCCCAAGTCAAAGCCATCAAAATGCAGGCAGGCCATACGCCACCAAGGTCAGGCACATGCAGCAAATCTTGCCAAAATTGATCCCCACTGGAGGCCAAAACAGAAAAGAAGGACTTATAAACACGCTGGAATGGAGACAACATCAAAGGAATTCAATTTCTATGATAAAAAAAGAAAATTTTGTAAGTTAGTGATTCGAAGAAAATGGCCTGGGTTTATATCAGGTGCAGTGAAAAGGACCAAAATATGCCAAAACTAAGCTCACAGATGTTGCAAAAGCAGGGGAAAAAGTCAAGGAGGAAGACACAACTTAGGGGGCAAGATATGAGGGACATGGCATGAACACTTCAGAAAACAAACAAAAAAAGAAAAAAATCTTTCCCAAAGTCAAAGCCATCAAAATGCAGGCAGGCCATACGCCACCAAGTGCAGGCACATGCAGCAAAGCTTGACAAAATTGATCCCCACTGAAGGCCAAAACAGAAAAGAAGGACTTAAAAACACGCTGGAATGGAGACAACATCAAAGGAATTGCAATTGGAGGAGAAAAAAGGAAATTTGGGAAATTTAGTGACTCTAAGAAAATGGCCCGGGGTTTTATCAGGTGCAGTGCAAATGACCAAAAAATGCAAAAACTAAGCTCACAGATGTTGCAAAAGCAGGGGAAAAAGTCAAGGAGGAAGACACAACTTAGGGGGCAAGATATGAGGGACATGGCATGAACACTTCAGAAAACAACCAAAAAAAGAAAAAAATCTTGCCCAAAGTCAAAGCCATCAAAAGGCATGGCCTGCCATCAAGTGCAGGGACATGCACCAAAGATTCCTCTATTGGTCCCCATTGAAATCGCAAGATTCCTTTTCCCTTCCCAAAAGAAAATGAAATTTCCTTTCGGGAAGGGAAAAGGAATCTTGGAATCCCAAAAGAAAGGCTTACAAACACTCTGGAAAGGAGATAGGTTCAAATGAAATGCAATTGAAAAAAGCAGAAAATCGGGAATTTTAGTCTGTTCAAAAAATAGGCTGTGAGGAAATCAGCTGCATTGCAAAGGACCAAAAGATGCCAAAACTAAGCTCACAGATGTTGCAAAAGCAGGGGAAAAAGTCAAGGAGGAAGACAGAACTTAGGGGGCAAGATATGAGGGACATGGCATGAACACTTCAGAAAACAACCAAAAAAAGAAAAAAATCTTTCCCAAAGTCAAAGCCATCAAAAGGCATGGCCTGCCATCAAGTGCAGGGACATGCACCAAAGATTCCTCCATTGGTCCCCATTGAAATCGCAAGATTCCTTTTCCCTTCCCAAAAGGAAATGAAATTTCCTTTCCGGAAGGGAAAAGGAATCTTGCGAATTCCAAAAAGAAAGGCTTACAAACACTCTGGAAAGGAGATAGGTTCAAATGAAATGCAATCGAAAAAAGCAGAAAATCGGGAATTTTAGTCTCTACAAAAAATAGGCTGTGAGGAAATCAGCTGCATTGCAAAGGACCAAAAGGTGCCAAAACTAAGCTCACAGATGTTGCAAAAGCAGGGGAAAAAGTCAAGCAGGAAGACACAACTTAGGGGTAAGATATGACGGACATGGCATGAATACTTAAAACAAAAAAAAAAAAAAAAAAAGAAAAAATCTTTCCCAAAGTCAAAGCCATCAAAATGCAGGCAGGCCATACGCCACCAAGGGCAGGCACATGCAGCAAAGCTTGCCAAAATTGATCCCCACCGAAGGCCAAAACAGAAAAGAAGGACCTACAAACACGCTGGAATGGAGACAACATCAAAGGATTTGCAAATGGAGGAGAAAAAACGAAAATTTGGGAAATTTAATGACTCATAGAAAGTGGCCTGGGGTTTTAGCAGGTGCAGTGCAAAGGACCAAAAGGCGCCAAAACTAAGCTCACAGATGTTGCAAAAGCAGGGGAAAAAGTCAAGGAGGAAGACACAACTTAGGGGGCAAGATATGAGGGACATGGCATGAATACTTAAATAATAAAAAAAAAAAAAAGAAAAAATCTTTCCCAAAGTAAAAGCCATCAAAATGCAGGCAGGCCATACGCCACCAAGGGCAGGCACATGCAGCAAAGCTTGCCAAAACTGATCCCCACTGAAGGCCAAAACAGAAAAGAAGGACCTACAAACACGGTGGAATGGAGACAACATCAAAGGAATTGCAATTGGAGGAGAAAAAACGAATTTGGGAAATTTAGTGACTCTAAGAAAATGGCCCGGGGTTTTATCAGGTGCATTGCAAAGGACCAAAAGGTGCCAAAACTAAGCTCACAGATATTGCAAAAGCAGGGGAAAAAGTCAAGGAGGAAGACACAACTTAGGGGGCAAGATATGAGGGACATGGCATGAACACTTCAAAAAACAACCAAAAAAAGAAAAATATCTTGCCCAAAGTCAAAGCCATCAAAATGCAGGAAGCCATACGCCACCAAGGGCAGGCACATGCAGCAAAGCTTGCCAAAATTGATCCCCACTGAAGGCCAAAACAGAAAAGAGGGACCTACAAACACGCTGGAATGGAGACACCATCAAAGGAATTGCAATTGGAGGAGAAATAAGAAAATTTGGGAAATTTAGTGACTCTAAGTAAATGGCCCGGGGTATTATCAGGTGCAGTGCAAAGGACCAAAAAAAGCCAAAACTAAACTCACAGATGTTGCAAAAGCAGGGGAAAAAGTCAAGGAGGAAGACACAACTTAGGGGGCAAGATATGAGGGACATGGCATGAATACTTAAAATAATAAAAAAAAAAAAAAAGAAAAAATCTTTCCCAAAGTCAAAGCCATCAAATTGCAGGCAGGCCATACGCCACCAAGGGCAGGCCCATGCAGCAAAGCTTGCCAAAATTGATCCCCACTGAAGGCCAAAACAGAAAAGAAGGACCTACAAACACGCTGGAAAGGAGTCAACATCAAAGAATTGCAACCGGAGCAGAAAAAAAGAAAATTTTGGAAATTTAGTGACTCTAAGAAAATGGCCTGGGTTTATATCAGGTGCAGTGCAAAGGACCAAAAGATGCCAAAACTAAACTCACAGATGTTCCAAAAGCAGGGGAAAAAGTCAAGGAGGAAGACAAAACTTAGGGGGCAAGATATGAGGGACATGGCAGGAATACTTAAAATAATAAAAAAAAAAAAAAAGAAAAAATCTTTCCCAAAGTCAAAGCCATCAAAATGCAGGCAGGCCATACGCCACCAAGGGCAGGCACATGCAGCAAAGCTTGACAAAATTGATCCCCACTGAAGGCCAAAACAGAAAAGAAGGACTTAGAAGCACGCTGGAAAGGAGTCAACATCAAAGGAATTGCAATTGGAGGAGAAAAAAAGAAAATTTGGGAAATTTAATAACTCTAAGAAAATGGCCTGGGGTTTTATCAGGTGCAGTGAAAAGGACCAAAAGATGCCAAAACTAAGCTCACAGATGTTGCAAAAGCAGGGGAAAAAGTCAAGGAGGAAGACACAACTTAGGGGGCAAGATATGAGGGACATGGCATGAATACTTAAATAATAAAAAAAAAAAAAAAAGAAAAAATCTTTCCCAAAGTAAAAGCCATCAAAATGCAGGCAGGCCATACGCCAGCAAGTGCAGGCACATGCAGCAAAGCTTGCCAAAACTGATCCCCACTGAAGGCCAAAACAGAAAAGAAGGACCTACAAACACGCTGGAATGGAGACAACATCAAAGGAATTGCAATTGGAGGAGAAAAAACGAATTTGGGAAATTTAGTGACTCTAAGAAAATGGCCCGGGGTTTTATCAGGTGCAGTGCAAAGGACCAAAAGATGTCAAAACTAAGCTCACAGATATTGCAAAAGCAGGGGAAAAAGTCAAGGAGGAAGACACAACTTAGGGGGCAAGATATGAGGGACATGGCATGAACACTTCAGAAAACAACCAAAAAAAGAAAAATATCTTGCCCAAAGTCAAAGCCATCAAAAGGCATGGCCTGCCATCAAGTGCAGGGACATGCACCAAAGATTCCTCTATTGGATCCCCATTGAAATCGCAAGATTCCTTTTCCCTTCCCGAAAGGAAATGAAATTTCCTTTCCGGAAGGGAAAAGGAATCTTGCGAATCCCAAAAGAAAGGCTTACAAACACTCTGGAAAGGAGATAGGTTCAAATGAAATGCAATTGAAAAAAGCAGAAAATCGGGAAATTTAGTCTCTACAAAAAATAGGCTGTGAGGAAATCAGCTGCATTGCAAAGGACCAAAAGGTGCCAAAACTAAGCTGACAGATGTTGCAAAAGCAGGGGAAAAAGTCAAGGAGGAAGACACAACTTAGGGGGCAAGATATGAGGGACATGGCATGAACACTTCAGAAAACAACCAAAAAAAGAAAAAAATCTTTCCCAAAGTCAAAGCCATCAAAAGGCATGGCCTGCCATCAAGTGCAGGGACATGCACCAAAGATTCCTCCATTGGTCCCCATTGAAATCGCAAGATTCCTTTTCCCTTCCCAAAAGGAAATGAAATTTCCTTTCGGAAAGGGAAAAGGAATCTTGCGAATCCCAAAAGAAAGGCTTACAAACACTCTGGAAAGAAGATAGGTTCAAATGAAATGCAATTGAAAAAAGCAGAAAATCGGGAATTTTAGTCTCTACAAAAAATAGGCTGTGAGGAAATCAGCTGCATTGCAAAGGACCAAAAGGTGCCAAAACTAAGCTCACAGATGTTGCAAAAGCAGGGGAAAAAGTCAAGGAGGAAGACAGAACTTAGGGGAGAAGATATGAGGGAAATGGCATGAATACTTAAAACAAAAAAAAAAAAAAAAGGAAAAATCTTTCCCAAAGTCAAAGCCATCAAAATGCAGGCAGGCCATACGCCACCAAGGGCAGGTACATGCAGCAAAGCTTGCCAAAACTGATCCCCACTGAAGGCCAAAACAGAAAAGAAGGACCTACAAACACACTGGAATGGAGACAACATCAAAGGAATTGCAATTGGAGGAGAAAAAAAGAAAATTTGGGAAATTTAAAGACTCTAAGAAAGTGGCCTGGGGTTTTAGCAGCTGCATTGCAAAGGACAAAAAGATGCCAAAACTAAGCTCACAGATGTTGCAAAAGCAGGGGAAAAAGTCAAGGAGGAAGACACAACTTAGGGGGCAAGATATGAGGGACATGGCATGAACACTTCAGAAAACAACCAAAAAAAGAAAAAAATCTTTCCCCAAGTCAAAGCCATCAAAATGCAGGCAGGCCATACGCCACCAAGGTCAGGCACATGCAGCAAAGCTTGCCAAAATTGATCCCCACTGGAGGCCAAAACAGAAAAGAAGGACTTATAAACACGCTGGAATGGAGACAACATCAAAGGAATTCAATTTCTATGATAAAAAAAGAAAATTTTGTAAGTTAGTGATTCGAAGAAAATGGCCTGGGTTTATATCAGGTGCAGTGAAAAGGACCAAAATATGCCAAAACTAAGCTCACAGATGTTGCAAAAGCAGGGGAAAAAGTCAAGGAGGAAGACACAACTTAGGGGGCAAGATATGAGGGACATGGCATGAACACTTCAGAAAACAACCAAAAAAAGAAAAAAATCTTTCCCAAAGTCAAAGCCATCAAAATTCAGGCAGGCCATACGCCACCAAGGGCAGGCACATGCAGCAAAGCTTGCCAAAATTGATCCCCACTGAAGGCCAAAACAGAAAAGAAGGACTTAAAAACACGCTGGAATGGAGACAACATCAAAGGAATTGCAATTGGAGGAGAAAAAAGGAAATTTGGGAAATTTAGTGACTCTAAGAAAATGGCCCGGGGTTTTATCAGGTGCAGTGCAAATGACCAAAAAATGCAAAAACTAAGCTCACAGATGTTGCAAAAGCAGGGGAAAAAGTCAAGGAGGAAGACACAACTTAGGGGGCAAGATATGAGGGACATGGCATGAACACTTCAGAAAACAACCAAAAAAAGAAAAAAATCTTTCCCAAACTCAAAGCCATCAAAAGGCATGGCCTGCCATCAAGTGCAGGGACATGCACCAAAGATTCCTCTATTGGTCCCCATTGAAATCGCAAGATACCTATTCCCTTCCCAAAAGGAAATGAAATTTCCTTTCGGGAAGGGAAAAGGAATCTTGCGAATCCCAAAAGAAAGGCTTACAAACACTCTGGAAAGGAGATAGGTTCAAATGAAATGCAATTGAAAAAAGCAGAAAATCGGGAATTTTAGTCTGTTCAAAAAATAGGCTGTGAGGAAATCAGCTGCATTGCAAAGGACCAAAAGATGCCAAAACTAAGCTCACAGATGTTGCAAAAGCAGGGGAAAAAGTCAAGGAGGAAGACACAACTTAGGGGGCAAGATATGAGGGACATGGCATGAACACTTCAGAAAACAACCAAAAAAAGAAAAAAATCTTTCCCAAAGTCAAAGCCATCAAAAGGCATGGCCTGCCATCAAGTGCAGGGACGTGCACCAAAGATTCCTCCATTGGTCCCCATTGAAATCGCAAGATTCCTTTTCCCTTCCCAAAAGGAAATGAAATTTCCTTTCCGGAAGGGAAAAGGAATCTTGCGAATCCCAAAAGAAAGGCTTACAAACACTCTGGAAAGGAGATAGGTTCAAATGAAATGCAATCGAAAAAAGCAGAAAATCGGGAATTTTAGTCTCTACAAAAAATAGGCTGTGAGGAAATCAGCTGCATTGCAAAGGACCAAAAGGTGCCAAAACTAAGCTCACAGATGTTGCAAAAGCAGGGGAAAAAGTCAAGCAGGAAGACACAACTTAGGGGTAAGATATGACGGACATGGCATGAATACTTAAAACAAAAAAAAAAAAAAAAAAGAAAAAATCTTTCCCAAAGTCAAAGCCATCAAAATGCAGGCAGGCCATGCGCCACCAAGGGCAGGCACATGCAGCAAAGCTTGCCAAAACTGATCCCCACTGAAGGCCAAAACAGAAAAGAAGGACCTACAAACACGGTGGAATGGAGACAACATCAAAGGAATTGCAATTGGAGGAGAAAAAACGAATTTTGGAAATTTAGTGACTCTAAGAAAATGGCCCGGGGTTTTATCAGGTGCAGTGCAAAGGACCAAAAGATGCCAAAACTAAGCTCACAGATGTTGCAAAAGCAGGGGAAAAAGTCAAGGAGGAAGACACAACTTAGGGGGCAAGATATGAGGGACATGGCATGAACACTTCAGAAAACAACCAAAAAAAGAAAAAAATCTGTCCCAAAGTCAAAGCCATCAAAAGGCATGGCCTGCCATCAAGTGCAGGGACATGCACCAAAGATTCCTCCATTGGTCCCCATTGAAATCGCAAGATTCCTTTTCCCTTCCCAAAAGGAAATGAAATTTCCTTTCGGGAAGGGAAAAGGAATCTTGCGAATCCCAAAAGAAAGGCTTACAAACACTCTGGAAAGAAGATAGGTTCAAATGAAATGCAATTGAAAAAAGCAGAAAATCGGGAATTTTAGTCTCTACAAAAAATAGGCTGTGAGGAAATCAGCTGCATTGCAAAGGACCAAAAGGTGCCAAAACTAAGCTCACAGATGTTGCAAAAGCAGGGGAAAAAGTCAAGGAGGAAGACAGAACTTAGGGGAGAAGATATGAGGGAAATGGCATGAATACTTAAAACAAAAAAAAAAAAAAAAAAGAAAAAATCTTTCCCAAAGTCAAAGCCATCAAAATGCAGGCAGGCCATACGCCACCAAGGGCAGGTACATGCAGCAAAGCTTGCCAAAACTGATCCCCACTGAAGGCCAAAACAGAAAAGAAGGACCTACAAACACACTGGAATGGAGACAACATCAAAGGAATTGCAATTGGAGGAGAAAAAAAGTAAATTTGGGAAATTTAAAGACTCTTAGAAAGTGGCCTGGGGTTTTAGCAGCTGCATTGCAAAGGACAAAAAGATGCCAAAACTAAGCTCACAGATATTGCAAAAGCAGGGGAAAAAGTCAAGGAGGAAGACACAACTTAGGGGGCAAGATATGAGGGACATGGCATGAACACTTCAGAAAACAACCAAAAAAAGAAAAAAATCTTTCCCCAAGTCAAAGCCATCAAAATGCAGGCAGGCCATACGCCACCAAGGTCAGGCACATGCAGCAAATCTTGCCAAAATTGATCCCCACTGGAGGCCAAAACAGAAAAGAAGGACTTATAAACACGCTGGAATGGAGACAACATCAAAGGAATTCAATTTCTATGATAAAAAAAGAAAATTTTGTAAGTTAGTGATTCGACTAAAATGGCCTGGGTTTATATCAGGTGCAGTGAAAAGGACCAAAATATTCCAAAACTAAGCTCACAGATGTTGCAAAAGCAGGGGAAAAAGTCAAGGAGGAAGACACAACTTAGGGGGCAAGATATGAGGGACATGGCATGAACACTTCAGAAAACAACCAAAAAAAGAAAAAAATCTTTCCCAAAGTCAAAGCCATCAAAATTCAGGCAGGCCATACGCCACCAAGGGCAGGCACATGCAGCAAAGCTTGCCAAAATTGATCCCCACTGAAGGCCAAAACAGAAAAGAAGGACTTAAAAACACGCTAGAATGGAGACAACATCAAAGGAATTGCAATTGGAGGAGAAAAAAGGAAATTTGGGAAATTTAGTGACTCTAAGAAAATGGCCCGGGGTTTTATCAGGTGCAGTGCAAATGACCAAAAAATGCAAAAACTAAGCTCACAGATGTTGCAAAAGCAGGGGAAAAAGTCAAGGAGGAAGACACAACTTAGGGGGCAAGATATGAGGGACATGGCATGAACACTTCAGAAAACAACCAAAAAAAAAAAAAAATCTTTCCCAAACTCAAAGCCATCAAAAGGCATGGCCTGCCATCAAGTGCAGGGACATGCACCAAAGATTCCTCTATTGGTCCCCATTGAAATCGCAAGATTCCTTTTCCCTTCCCAAAAGGAAATGAAATTTCCTTTCGGGAAGGGAAAAGGAATCTTGCGAATCCCAAAAGAAAGGCTTACAAACACTCTGGAAAGGAGATAGGTTCAAATGAAATGCAATTGAAAAAAGCAGAAAATCGGGAATTTTAGTCTGTTCAAAAAATAGGCTGTGAGGAAATCAGCTGCATTGCAAAGGACCAAAAGATGCCAAAACTAAGCTCACAGATGTTGCAAAAGCAGGGGAAAAAGTCAAGGAGGAAGACAGAACTTAGGGGGCAAGATATGAGGGACATGGCATGAACACTTCAGAAAACAACCAAAAAAAGAAAAAAATCTTTCCCAAAGTCAAAGCCATCAAAAGGCATGGCCTGCCATCAAGTGCAGGGACATGCACCAAAGATTCCTCCATTGGTCCCCATTGAAATCGCAAGATTCCTTTTCCCTTCCCGAAAGGAAATGAAATTTCCTTTCCGGAAGGGAAAAGGAATCTTGCGAATCCCAAAAGAAAGGCTTACAAACACTCTGGAAAGGAGATAGGTTCAAATGAAATGCAATCGAAAAAAGCAGAAAATCGGGAATTTTAGTCTCTACAAAAAATAGGCTGTGAGGAAATCAGCTGCATTGCAAAGGACCAAAAGGTGCCAAAACTAAGCTCACAGATGTTGCAAAAGCAGGGGAAAAAGTCAAGCAGGAAGACACAACTTAGGGGTAAGATATGACGGACATGGCATGAATACTTAAAACAAAAAAAAAAAAAAAAAAAGAAAAAATCTTTCCCAAAGTCAAAGCCATCAAAATGCAGGCAGGCCATACGCCACCAAGGGCAGGCACATGCAGCAAAGCTTGCCAAAATTGATCCCCACCGAAGGCCAAAACAGAAAAGAAGGACCTACAAACACGCTGGAAAGGAGACAACATCAAAGGATTTGCAAATGGAGGAGAAAAAACGAAAATTTGGGAAATTTAATGACTCATAGAAAGTGGCCTGGGGTTTTAGCAGGTGCAGTGCAAAGGACCAAAAGGCGCCAAAACTAAGCTCACAGATGTTGCAAAAGCAGGGGAAAAAGTCAAGGAGGAAGACACAACTTAGGGGGCAAGATATGAGGGACATGGCATGAACACTTCAGAAAACAACCAAAAAAAGAAAAAAATCTGTCCCAAAGTCAAAGCCATCAAAAGGCATGGCCTGCCATCAAGTGCAGGGACATGCACCAAAGATTCCTCCATTGGTCCCCATTGAAATCGCAAGATTCCTTTTCCCTTCCCAAAAGGAAATGAAATTTCCTTTCGGGAAGGGAAAAGGAATCTTGCGAATCCCAAAAGAAAGGCTTACAAACACTCTGGAAAGAAGATAGGTTCAAATGAAATGCAATTGAAAAAAGCAGAAAATCGGGAATTTTAGTCTCTACAAAAAATAGGCTGTGAGGAAATCAGCTGCATTGCAAAGGACCAAAAGGTGCCAAAACTAAGCTCACAGATGTTGCAAAAGCAGGGGAAAAAGTCAAGGAGGAAGACAGAACTTAGGGGAGAAGATATGAGGGAAATGGCATGAATACTTAAAACAAAAAAAAAAAAAAAAAGAAAAAATCTTTCCCAAAGTCAAAGCCATCAAAATGCAGGCAGGCCATACGCCACCAAGGGCAGGTACATGCAGCAAAGCTTGCCAAAACTGATCCCCACTGAAGGCCAAAACAGAAAAGAAGGACCTACAAACACACTGGAATGGAGACAACATCAAAGGAATTGCAATTGGAGGAGAAAAAAAGTAAATTTGGGAAATTTAAAGACTCTTAGAAAGTGGCCTGGGGTTTTAGCAGCTGCATTGCAAAGGACAAAAAGATGCCAAAACTAAGCTCACAGATATTGCAAAAGCAGGGGAAAAAGTCAAGGAGGAAGACACAACTTAGGGGGCAAGATATGAGGGACATGGCATGAACACTTCAGAAAACAACCAAAAAAAGAAAAAAATCTTTCCCCAAGTCAAAGCCATCAAAATGCAGGCAGGCCATACGCCACCAAGGTCAGGCACATGCAGCAAATCTTGCCAAAATTGATCCCCACTGGAGGCCAAAACAGAAAAGAAGGACTTATAAACACGCTGGAATGGAGACAACATCAAAGGAATTCAATTTCTATGATAAAAAAAGAAAATTTTGTAAGTTAGTGATTCGACTAAAATGGCCTGGGTTTATATCAGGTGCAGTGAAAAGGACCAAAATATTCCAAAACTAAGCTCACAGATGTTGCAAAAGCAGGGGAAAAAGTCAAGGAGGAAGACACAACTTAGGGGGCAAGATATGAGGGACATGGCATGAACACTTCAGAAAACAACCAAAAAAAGAAAAAAATCTTTCCCAAAGTCAAAGCCATCAAAATTCAGGCAGGCCATACGCCACCAAGGGCAGGCACATGCAGCAAAGCTTGCCAAAATTGATCCCCACTGAAGGCCAAAACAGAAAAGAAGGACTTAAAAACACGCTGGAATGGAGACAACATCAAAGGAATTGCAATTGGAGGAGAAAAAAGGAAATTTGGGAAATTTAGTGACTCTAAGAAAATGGCCCGGGGTTTTATCAGGTGCAGTGCAAATGACCAAAAAATGCCAAAACTAAGCTCACAGATGTTGCAAAAGCAGGGGAAAAAGTCAAGGAGGAAGACAGAACTTAGGGGGCAAGATATGAGGGACATGGCATGAACACTTCAGAAAACAACCAAAAAAAAAAAAAAAATCTTTCCCAAACTCAAAGCCATCAAAAGGCATGGCCTGCCATCAAGTGCAGGGACATGCACCAAAGATTCCTCTATTGGTCCCCATTGAAATCGCAAGATTCCTTTTCCCTTCCCAAAAGGAAATGAAATTTCCTTTCGGGAAGGGAAAAGGAATCTTGCGAATCCCAAAAGAAAGGCTTACAAACACTCTGGAAAGGAGATAGGTTCAAATGAAATGCAATTGAAAAAAGCAGAAAATCGGGAATTTTAGTCTCTACAAAAAATAGGCTGTGAGGAAATCAGCTGCATTGCAAAGGACCAAAAGGTGCCAAAACTAAGCTCACAGATGTTGCAAAAGCAGGGGAAAAAGTCAAGGAGGAAGACAGAACTTAGGGGAGAAGATATGAGGGAAATGGCATGAATACTTAAAACAAAAAAAAAAAAAAAAAGAAAAAATCTTTCCCAAAGTCAAAGCCATCAAAATGCAGGCAGGCCATACGCCACCAAGGGCAGGTACATGCAGCAAAGCTTGCCAAAACTGATCCCCACTGAAGGCCAAAACAGAAAAGAAGGACCTACAAACACACTGGAATGGAGACAACATCAAAGGAATTGCAATTGGAGGAGAAAAAAAGTAAATTTGGGAAATTTAAAGACTCTTAGAAAGTGGCCTGGGGTTTTAGCAGCTGCATTGCAAAGGACAAAAAGATGCCAAAACTAAGCTCACAGATATTGCAAAAGCAGGGGAAAAAGTCAAGGAGGAAGACACAACTTAGGGGGCAAGATATGAGGGACATGGCATGAACACTTCAGAAAACAACCAAAAAAAGAAAAAAATCTTTCCCCAAGTCAAAGCCATCAAAATGCAGGCAGGCCATACGCCACCAAGGTCAGGCACATGCAGCAAATCTTGCCAAAATTGATCCCCACTGGAGGCCAAAACAGAAAAGAAGGACTTATAAACACGCTGGAATGGAGACAACATCAAAGGAATTCAATTTCTATGATAAAAAAAGAAAATTTTGTAAGTTAGTGATTCGACTAAAATGGCCTGGGTTTATATCAGGTGCAGTGAAAAGGACCAAAATATTCCAAAACTAAGCTCACAGATGTTGCAAAAGCAGGGGAAAAAGTCAAGGAGGAAGACACAACTTAGGGGGCAAGATATGAGGGACATGGCATGAACACTTCAGAAAACAACCAAAAAAAGAAAAAAATCTTTCCCAAAGTCAAAGCCATCAAAATTCAGGCAGGCCATACGCCACCAAGGGCAGGCACATGCAGCAAAGCTTGCCAAAATTGATCCCCACTGAAGGCCAAAACAGAAAAGAAGGACTTAAAAACACGCTGGAATGGAGACAACATCAAAGGAATTGCAATTGGAGGAGAAAAAAGGAAATTTGGGAAATTTAGTGACTCTAAGAAAATGGCCCGGGGTTTTATCAGGTGCAGTGCAAATGACCAAAAAATGCCAAAACTAAGCTCACAGATGTTGCAAAAGCAGGGGAAAAAGTCAAGGAGGAAGACAGAACTTAGGGGGCAAGATATGAGGGACATGGCATGAACACTTCAGAAAACAACCAAAAAAAAAAAAAAATCTTTCCCAAACTCAAAGCCATCAAAAGGCATGGCCTGCCATCAAGTGCAGGGACATGCACCAAAGATTCCTCTATTGGTCCCCATTGAAATCGCAAGATTCCTTTTCCCTTCCCAAAAGGAAATGAAATTTCCTTTCGGGAAGGGAAAAGGAATCTTGCGAATCCCAAAAGAAAGGCTTACAAACACTCTGGAAAGGAGATAGGTTCAAATGAAATGCAATTGAAAAAAGCAGAAAATCGGGAATTTTAGTCTGTTCAAAAAATAGGCTGTGAGGAAATCAGCTGCATTGCAAAGGACCAAAAGATGCCAAAACTAAGCTCACAGATGTTGCAAAAGCAGGGGAAAAAGTCAAGGAGGAAGACAGAACTTAGGGGGCAAGATATGAGGGACATGGCATGAACACTTCAGAAAACAACCAAAAAAAGAAAAAAATCTTTCCCAAAGTCAAAGCCATCAAAAGGCATGGCCTGCCATCAAGTGCAGGGACATGCACCAAAGATTCCTCCATTGGTCCCCATTGAAATCGCAAGATTCCTTTTCCCTTCCCGAAAGGAAATGAAATTTCCTTTCCGGAAGGGAAAAGGAATCTTGCGAATCCCAAAAGAAAGGCTTACAAACACTCTGGAAAGGAGATAGGTTCAAATGAAATGCAATCGAAAAAAGCAGAAAATCGGGAATTTTAGTCTCTACAAAAAATAGGCTGTGAGGAAATCAGCTGCATTGCAAAGGACCAAAAGGTGCCAAAACTAAGCTCACAGATGTTGCAAAAGCAGGGGAAAAAGTCAAGCAGGAAGACACAACTTAGGGGTAAGATATGACGGACATGGCATGAATACTTAAAACAAAAAAAAAAAAAAAAAAAGAAAAAATCTTTCCCAAAGTCAAAGCCATCAAAATGCAGGCAGGCCATACGCCACCAAGGGCAGGCACATGCAGCAAAGCTTGCCAAAATTGATCCCCACCGAAGGCCAAAACAGAAAAGAAGGACCTACAAACACGCTGGAAAGGAGACAACATCAAAGGATTTGCAAATGGAGGAGAAAAAACGAAAATTTGGGAAATTTAATGACTCATAGAAAGTGGCCTGGGGTTTTAGCAGGTGCAGTGCAAAGGACCAAAAGGCGCCAAAACTAAGCTCACAGATGTTGCAAAAGCAGGGGAAAAAGTCAAGGAGGAAGACACAACTTAGGGGGCAAGATATGAGGGACATGGCATGAATACTTAAATAATAAAAAAAAAAAAAAAGAAAAAATCTTTCCCAAAGTAAAAGCCATCAAAATGCAGGCAGGCCATACGCCACCAAGGGCAGGCACATGCAGCAAAGCTTGCCAAAACTGATCCCCACTGAAGGCCAAAACAGAAAAGAAGGACATACAAACACGGTGGAATGGAGACAACATCAAAGGAATTGCAATTGGAGGAGAAAAAACGAATTTGGGAAATTTAGTGACTCTAAGAAAATGGCCCGGGGTTTATATCAGGTGCAGTGCAAAGGACCAAAAGGTGCCAAAACTAAGCTCACAGATATTGCAAAAGCAGGGGAAAAAGTCAAGGAGGAAGACACAACTTAGGGGGCAAGATATGAGGGACATGGCATGAACACTTCAAAAAACAACCAAAAAAAGAAAAATATCTTGCCCAAAGTCAAAGCCATCAAAAGGCATAGCCTGCCATCAAGTGCAGGGACATGCACCAAAGATTCCTCTATTGGATCCCCATTGAAATCGCAAGATTCCTATTCCCTTCCCGAAAGGAAATGAAATTTCCTTTCGGGAAGGGAAAAGGAATCCTGCGAATCCCAAAAGAAAGGCTTACAAACACTCTGGAAAGGAGATAGGTTCAAATGAAATGCAATTGAAAAAAGCAGAAAATCGGGAAATTTAGTCTCTACAAAAAATAGGCTGTGAGGAAATCAGCTGCATTGCAAAGGACCAAAAGGTGCCAAAACTAAGCTGACAGATGTTGCAAAAGCAGGGGAAAAAGTCAAGGAGGAAGACACAACTTAGGGGGCAAGATATGAGGGACATGGCATGAACACTTCAGAAAACAACCAAAAAAAGAAAAAAATCTTTCCCAAAGTCAAAGCCATCAAAAGGCATGGCCTGCCATCAAGTGCAGGGACATGCACCAAAGATTCCTCCATTGGTCCCCATTGAAATCGCAAGATTCCTTTTACCTTCCCAAAAGGAAATGAAATTTCCTTTCGGAAAGGGAAAAGGAATCTTGCGAATCCCAAAAGAAAGGCTTACAAACACTCTGGAAAGGAGATAGGTTCAAATGAAATGCAATTGAAAAAAGCAGAAAATCGGGAATTTTAGTCTCTACAAAAAATAGGCTGTGAGGAAATCAGCTGCATTGCAAAGGACCAAAAGGTGCCAAAACTAAGCTCACAGATGTTGCAAAAGCAGGGGAAAAAGTCAAGGAGGAAGACAGAACTTAGGGGAGAAGATATGAGGGAAATGGCATGAATACTTAAAACAAAAAAAAAAAAAAAAAAGAAAAAATCTTTCCCAAAGTCAAAGCCATCAAAATGCAGGCAGGCCATACGCCACCAAGGGCAGGCACATGCAGCAAAGCTTGCCAAAACTGATCCCCACTGAAGGCCAAAACAGAAAAGAAGGACCTACAAACACACTGGAATGGAGACAACATCAAAGGAATTGCAATTGGAGGAGAAAAAAAGAAAATTTGGGAAATTTAAAGACTCTTAGGAAGTGTCCTGGGGTTTTAGCAGCTACATTGCAAAGGACAAAAAGATGCCAAAACTAAGCTCACAGATGTTGCAAAAGCAGGGGAAAAAGTCAAGGAGGAAGACACAACTTAGGGGGCAAGATATGAGGGACATGGCATGAACACTTCAGAAAACAACCAAAAAAAGAAAAAAATCTTTCCCCAAGTCAAAGCCATCAAAATGCAGGCAGGCCATACGCCACCAAGGTCAGGCACATGCAGCAAATCTTGCCAAAATTGATCCCCACTGGAGGCCAAAACAGAAAAGAAGGACTTACAAACACGCTGGAATGGAGACAACATCAAAGGAATTCAATTTCTATGATAAAAAAAGAAAATTTTGTAAGGTAGTGATTCGAAGAAAATGGCCTGGGTTTATATCAGGTGCAGTGAAAAGGACCAAAATATGCCAAAACTAAGCTCACAGATGTTGCAAAAGCAGGGGAAAAAGTCAAGGAGGAAGACACAACTTAGGGGGCAAGATATGAGGGACATGGCATGAACACTTCAGAAAACAACCAAAAAAAGAAAAAAATCTTTCCCAAAGTCAAAGCCATCAAAATTCAGGCAGGCCATACGCCACCAAGGGCAGGCACATGCAGCAAAGCTTGCCAAAATTGATCCCCACTGAAGGCCAAAACAGAAAAGAAGGACTTAAAAACACGCTGGAATGGAGACAACATCAAAGGAATTGCAATTGGAGGAGAAAAAAGGAAATTTGGGAAATTTAGTGACTCTAAGAAAATGGCCCGGGGTTTTATCAGGTGCAGTGCAAATGACCAAAAAATGCCAAAACTAAGCTCACAGATGTTGCAAAAGCAGGGGAAAAAGTCAAGGAGGAAGACAGAACTTAGGGGGCAAGATATGAGGGACATGGCATGAACACTTCAGAAAACAACCAAAAAAAGAAAAAAATCTTTCCCAAACTCAAAGCCATCAAAAGGCATGGCCTGCCATCAAGTGCAGGGACATGCACCAAAGATTCCTCTATTGGTCCCCATTGAAATCACAAGATTCCTTTTCCCTTCCCAAAAGGAAATGAAATTTCCTTTCGGGAAGGGAAAAGGAATCTTGCGGATCCCAAAAGAAAGGCTTACAAACACTCTGGAAAGGAGATAGGTTCAAATGAAATGCAATTGAAAAAAGCAGAAAATCGGGAATTTTAGTCTGTACAAAAAATAGGCTGTGAGGAAATCAGCTGCATTGCAAAGGACCAAAAGATGCCAAAACTAAGCTCACAGATGTTGCAAAAGCAGGGGAAAAAGTCAAGGAGGAAGACACAACTTAGGGGGCAAGATATGAGGGACATGGCATGAACACTTCAGAAAACAACCAAAAAAAGAAAAAAATCTTTCCCAAAGTCAAAGCCATCAAAAGGCATGGCCTGCCATCAAGTGCAGGGACATGCACCAAAGATTCCTCCATTGGTCCCCATTGAAATCGCAAGATTCTTTTTCCCTTCCCAAAAGGAAATGAAATTTCCTTTCCGGAAGGGAAAAGGAATCTTGCGAATCCCAAAAGAAAGGCTTACAAACACTCTGGAAAGGAGATAGGTTCAAATGAAATGCAATCGAAAAAAGCAGAAAATCGGGAATTTTAGTCTCTACAAAAAATAGGCTGTGAGGAAATCAGCTGCATTGCAAAGGACCAAAAGGTGCCAAAACTAAGCTCACAGATGTTGCAAAAGCAGGGGAAAAAGTCAAGCAGGAAGACACAACTTAGGGGTAAGATATGACGGACATGGCATGAATACTTAAAACAAAAAAAAAAAAAAAAAAAGAAAAAATCTTTCCCAAAGTCAAAGCCATCAAAATGCAGGCAGGCCATACGCCACCAAGGGCAGGCACATGCAGCAAAGCTTCCCAAAATTGATCCCCACCGAAGGCCAAAACAGAAAAGAAGGACCTACAAACACGCTGGAATGGAGACAACATCAAAGGATTTGCAAATGGAGGAGAAAAAACGAAAATTTGGGAAATTTAATGACTCATAGAAAGTGGCCTGGGGTTTTAGCAGGTGCAGTGCAAAGGACCAAAAGGCGCCAAAACTAAGCTCACAGATGTTGCAAAAGCAGGGGAAAAAGTCAAGGAGGAAGACACAACTTAGGGGGCAAGATATGAGGGACATGGCATGAATACTTAAATAATAAAAAAAAAAAAAAGAAAAAATCTTTCCCAAAGTAAAAGCCATCAAAATGCAGGCAGGCCATACGCCACCAAGGGCAGGCACATGCAGCAAAGCTTGCCAAAACTGATCCCCACTGAAGGCCAAAACAGAAAAGAAGGACCTACAAACACGCTGGAATGGAGACAACATCAAAGGAATTGCAATTGGAGGAGAAAAAACAAATTTGGGAAATTTAGTGACTCTAAGAAAATGGCCCGGGGTTTTATCAGGTGCAGTGCAAAGGACCAAAAGGTGCCAAAACTAAGCTCACAGATATTGCAAAAGCAGGGGAAAAAGTCAAGGAGGAAGACACAACTTAGGGGGCAAGATATGAGGGACATGGCATGAACACTTCAAAAAACAACCAAAAAAAGAAAAATATCTTGCCCAAAGTCAAAGCCATCAAAAGGCATGGCCATACGCCATCAAGTGCAGGGACATGCACCAAAGATTCCTCTATTGGATCCCCATTGAAATCGCATGATTCCTATTCCCTTCCCGAAAGGAAATGTAATTTCCTTTCGGGAAGGGAAAAGGAATCCTGCGAATCCCAAAAGAAAGGCTTACAAACACTCTGGGAAGGAGATAGGTTCAAATGAAATGCAATTGAAAAAAGCAGAAAATCGGGAAATTTAGTCTCTACAAAAAATAGGCTGTGAGGAAATCAGCTGCATTGCAAAGGACCAAAAGGTGCCAAAACTAAGCTCACAGATGTTGCAAAAGCAGGGGAAAAAGTCAAGGAGGAAGACACAACTTAGGGGGCAAGATATGAGGGACATGGCATGAACACTTCAGAAAACAACCAAAAAAAGAAAAAAATCTTTCCCAAAGTCAAAGCCATCAAAAGGCATGGCCTGCCATCAAGTGCAGGGACATGCACCAAAGATTCCTCCATTGGTCCCCATTGAAATCGCAAGATTCCTTTTCCCTTCCCAAAAGGAAATGAAATTTCCTTTCGGAAAGGGAAAAGGAATCTTGCGAATCCCAAAAGAAAGGCTTACAAACACTCTGGAAAGGAGATAGGTTCAAATGAAATGCAATTGAAAAAAGCAGAAGATCGGGAATTTTAGTCCCTACAAAAAATAGGTTGTGAGGAAATCAGCTGCATTGCAAAGGACCAAAAGGTGCCAAAACTAAGCTCACAGATGTTGCAAAAGCAGGGGAAAAAGTCAAGGAGGAAGACAGAACTTAGGGGAGAAGATATGAGGGAAATGGCATGAATACTTAAAACAAAAAAAAAAAAAAAAAAGAAAAAATCTTTCCCAAAGTCAAAGCCATCAAAATGCAGGCAGGCCATACGCCACCAAGGGCAGGCACATGCAGCAAAGCTTGCCAAAACTGATCCCCACTGAAGGCCAAAACAGAAAAGAAGGACCTACAAACACACTGGAATGGAGACAACATCAAAGGAATTGCAATTGGAGGAGAAAAAAAGAACATTTGGGAAATTTAATGACTCTTAGAAAGTGGCCTGGGGTTTTAGCAGCTGCATTGCAAAGGACAAAAAGATGCCAAAACTAAGCTCACAGATGTTGCAAAAGCAGGGGAAAAAGTCAAGGAGGAGGACACAACTTAGGGGGCAAGATATGAGGGACATGGCATGAACACTTCAGAAAACAACCAAAAAAAGAAAAAAATCTTTCCCAAAGTCAAAGCCATCAAAAGGCATGGCCTGCCATCAAGTGCAGGGACATGCACCAAAGATTCCTCCATTGGTCCCCATTGAAATCGCAAGATTCCTTTTCCCTTCCCAAAAGGAAATGAAATTTCCTTTAGGGGAGGGAAAAGGAATCTTGCGAATCCTAAAAGAAAGGCTTACAAACACTCTGGAAAGGAGATAGGTTCAAATGAAATGCAATTGAAAAAAGCAGAAAATCGGGAATTTTAGTCTCTTCAAAAAATAGGCTGTGAGGAAATCAGCTGCATTGCAAAGGACCAAAAGATGCCAAAACTAAGCTCACAGATGTTGCAAAAGCAGGGGAAAAAGTCAAGGAGGAAGACAGAACTTAGGGGGCAAGATATGAGGGACATGGCATGAACACTTCAGAAAACAACCAAAAAAAGAAAAAAATCTTTCCCAAAGTCAAAGCCATCAAAAGGCATGGCCTGCCATCAAGTGCAGGGACATGCACCAAAGATTCCTCCATTGGTCCCCATTGAAATCGCAAGATTCCTTTTTCCTTCCCGTAAGGAAATGAAATTTCCTTTCGGGAAGGGAAAAGGAATCTTGCGAATCCCAAAAGAAAGGCTTACAAACACTCTGGAAAGGAGATAGGTTCAAATGAAATGCATTTGAAAAAAGCAGAAAATCGGGAATTTTAGTCTCTACAAAAAATAGGCTGTGAGGAAATCAGCTGCATTGCAAAGGACCAAAAGGTGCCAAAACTAAGCTCACAGATGTTGCAAAAGCAGGGGAAAAAGTCAAGGAGGAAGACACAACTTAGGGGTAAGATATGACGGACATGGCATGAATACTTAAAACAAAAAAAAAATAAAAAAAAAGAAAAAATCTTTCTCAAAGTCAAAGCCATCAAAATGCAGGCAGGCCATACGCCACCAAGGGCAGGCACATGCAGCAAAGCTTGCCAAAACTGATCCCCACCGAAGGCCAAAACAGAAAAGAAGGACCTACAAACACGCTGGAATGGAGACAACATCAAAGGATTTGCAAATGGAGGAGAAAAAAAGAAAATTTGGGAAATTTAATGACTCATAGAAAGTGGCCTGGGGTTTTAGCAGGTGCAGTGCAAAGGACCAAAAGGCGCCAAAACTAAGCTCACAGATGTTGCAAAAGCAGGGGAAAAAGTCAAGGAGGAAGACACAACTTAGGGGGCAAGATATGAGGGACATGGCATGAATACTTAAAATAATAAAAAAAAAAAAAAAGAAAAAATCTTTCCCAAGTAAAAGCCATCAAAATGCAGGCAGGCCATATGCCACCAAGGGCAGGCACATGCAGCAAAGCTTGCCAAAACTGATCCCCACTGAAGGCCAAAACAGAAAAGAAGGACCTACAAACACGCTGGAATGGAGACAACATCAAAGGAATTGCAATTGGAGGAGAAAAAACGAATTTGGGAAATTTAGAGACTCTAAGAAAATGGCCCGGGGTTTTATCAGGTGCAGTGCAAATGACCAAAAAATGCCAAAACTAAGCTCACAGATGTTGCAAAAGCAGGGGAAAAAGTCAAGGAGGAAGACAGAACTTAGGGGGCAAGATATGAGGGACATGGCATGAACACTTCAGAAAACAACCAAAAAAAGAAAAAAATCTTTCCCAAACTCAAAGCCATCAAAAGGCATGGCCTGCCATCAAGTGCAGGGACATGCACCAAAGATTCCTCTATTGGTCCCCATTGAAATCACAAGATTCCTTTTCCCTTCCCGAAAGGAAATGAAATTTCCTTTCGGGAAGGGAAAAGGAATCTTGCGGATCCCAAAAGAAAGGCTTACAAACACTCTGGAAAGGAGATAGGTTCAAATGAAATGCAATTGAAAAAAGCAGAAAATCGGGAATTTTAGTCTGTACAAAAAATAGGCTGTGAGGAAATCAGCTGCATTGCAAAGGACCAAAAGATGCCAAAACTAAGCTCACAGATGTTGCAAAAGCAGGGGAAAAAGTCAAGGAGGAAGACACAACTTAGGGGGCAAGATATGAGGGACATGGCATGAACACTTCAGAAAACAACCAAAAAAAGAAAAAAATCTTTCCCAAAGTCAAAGCCATCAAAAGGCATGGCCTGCCATCAAGTGCAGGGACATGCACCAAAGATTCCTCCATTGGTCCCCATTGAAATCGCAAGATTCTTTTTCCCTTCCCAAAAGGAAATGAAATTTCCTTTCCGGAAGGGAAAAGGAATCTTGCGAATCCCAAAAGAAAGGCTTACAAACACTCTGGAAAGGAGATAGGTTCAAATGAAATGCAATCGAAAAAAGCAGAAAATCGGGAATTTTAGTCTCTACAAAAAATAGGCTGTGAGGAAATCAGCTGCATTGCAAAGGACCAAAAGGTGCCAAAACTAAGCTCACAGATGTTGCAAAAGCAGGGGAAAAAGTCAAGCAGGAAGACACAACTTAGGGGTAAGATATGACGGACATGGCATGAATACTTAAAACAAAAAAAAAAAAAAAAAAAGAAAAAATCTTTCCCAAAGTCAAAGCCATCAAAATGCAGGCAGGCCATACGCCACCAAGGGCAGGCACATGCAGCAAAGCTTCCCAAAATTGATCCCCACCGAAGGCCAAAACAGAAAAGAAGGACCTACAAACACGCTGGAATGGAGACAACATCAAAGGATTTGCAAATGGAGGAGAAAAAACGAAAATTTGGGAAATTTAATGACTCATAGAAAGTGGCCTGGGGTTTTAGCAGGTGCAGTGCAAAGGACCAAAAGGCGCCAAAACTAAGCTCACAGATGTTGCAAAAGCAGGGGAAAAAGTCAAGGAGGAAGACACAACTTAGGGGGCAAGATATGAGGGACATGGCATGAATACTTAAATAATAAAAAAAAAAAAAAGAAAAAATCTTTCCCAAAGTAAAAGCCATCAAAATGCAGGCAGGCCATACGCCACCAAGGGCAGGCACATGCAGCAAAGCTTGCCAAAACTGATCCCCACTGAAGGCCAAAACAGAAAAGAAGGACCTACAAACACGCTGGAATGGAGACAACATCAAAGGAATTGCAATTGGAGGAGAAAAAACAAATTTGGGAAATTTAGTGACTCTAAGAAAATGGCCCGGGGTTTTATCAGGTGCAGTGCAAAGGACCAAAAGGTGCCAAAACTAAGCTCACAGATATTGCAAAAGCAGGGGAAAAAGTCAAGGAGGAAGACACAACTTAGGGGGCAAGATATGAGGGACATGGCATGAACACTTCAAAAAACAACCAAAAAAAGAAAAATATCTTGCCCAAAGTCAAAGCCATCAAAAGGCATGGCCATACGCCATCAAGTGCAGGGACATGCACCAAAGATTCCTCTATTGGATCCCCATTGAAATCGCATGATTCCTATTCCCTTCCCGAAAGGAAATGTAATTTCCTTTCGGGAAGGGAAAAGGAATCCTGCGAATCCCAAAAGAAAGGCTTACAAACACTCTGGAAAGGAGATAGGTTCAAATGAAATGCAATTGAAAAAAGCAGAAAATCGGGAAATTTAGTCTCTACAAAAAATAGGCTGTGAGGAAATCAGCTGCATTGCAAAGGACCAAAAGGTGCCAAAACTAAGCTCACAGATGTTGCAAAAGCAGGGGAAAAAGTCAAGGAGGAAGACACAACTTAGGGGGCAAGATATGAGGGACATGGCATGAACACTTCAGAAAACAACCAAAAAAAGAAAAAAATCTTTCCCAAAGTCAAAGCCATCAAAAGGCATGGCCTGCCATCAAGTGCAGGGACATGCACCAAAGATTCCTCCATTGGTCCCCATTGAAATCGCAAGATTCCTTTTCCCTTCCCAAAAGGAAATGAAATTTCCTTTCGGAAAGGGAAAAGGAATCTTGCGAATCCCAAAAGAAAGGCTTACAAACACTCTGGAAAGGAGATAGGTTCAAATGAAATGCAATTGAAAAAAGCAGAAGATCGGGAATTTTAGTCCCTACAAAAAATAGGCTGTGAGGAAATCAGCTGCATTGCAAAGGACCAAAAGGTGCCAAAACTAAGCTCACAGATGTTGCAAAAGCAGGGGAAAAAGTCAAGGAGGAAGACAGAACTTAGGGGAGAAGATATGAGGGAAATGGCATGAATACTTAAAACAAAAAAAAAAAAAAAAAAGAAAAAATCTTTCCCAAAGTCAAAGCCATCAAAATGCAGGCAGGCCATACGCCACCAAGGGCAGGCACATGCAGCAAAGCTTGCCAAAACTGATCCCCACTGAAGGCCAAAACAGAAAAGAAGGACCTACAAACACACTGGAAAGGAGACAACATCAAAGGAATTGCAATTGGAGGAGAAAAAAAGAACATTTGGGAAATTTAATGACTCTTAGAAAGTGGCCTGGGGTTTTAGCAGCTGCATTGCAAAGGACAAAAAGATGCCAAAACTAAGCTCACAGATGTTGCAAAAGCAGGGGAAAAAGTCAAGGAGGAGGACACAACTTAGGGGGCAAGATATGAGGGACATGGCATGAACACTTCAGAAAACAACCAAAAAAAGAAAAAAATCTTTCCCAAAGTCAAAGCCATCAAAAGGCATGGCCTGCCATCAAGTGCAGGGACATGCACCAAAGATTCCTCCATTGGTCCCCATTGAAATCGCAAGATTCCTTTTCCCTTCCCAAAAGGAAATGAAATTTCCTTTAGGGGAGGGAAAAGGAATCTTGCGAATCCTAAAAGAAAGGCTTACAAACACTCTGGAAAGGAGATAGGTTCAAATGAAATGCAATTGAAAAAAGCAGAAAATCGGGAATTTTAGTCTCTTCAAAAAATAGGCTGTGAGGAAATCAGCTGCATTGCAAAGGACCAAAAGATGCCAAAACTAAGCTCACAGATGTTGCAAAAGCAGGGGAAAAAGTCAAGGAGGAAGACAGAACTTAGGGGGCAAGATATGAGGGACATGGCATGAACACTTCAGAAAACAACCAAAAAAAGAAAAAAATCTTTCCCAAAGTCAAAGCCATCAAAAGGCATGGCCTGCCATCAAGTGCAGGGACATGCACCAAAGATTCCTCCATTGGTCCCCATTGAAATCGCAAGATTCCTTTTTCCTTCCCGTAAGGAAATGAAATTTCCTTTCGGGAAGGGAAAAGGAATCTTGCGAATCCCAAAAGAAAGGCTTACAAACACTCTGGAAAGGAGATAGGTTCAAATGAAATGCATTTGAAAAAAGCAGAAAATCGGGAATTTTAGTCTCTACAAAAAATAGGCTGTGAGGAAATCAGCTGCATTGCAAAGGACCAAAAGGTGCCAAAACTAAGCTCACAGATGTTGCAAAAGCAGGGGAAAAAGTCAAGGAGGAAGACACAACTTAGGGGTAAGATATGACGGACATGGCATGAATACTTAAAACAAAAAAAAAATAAAAAAAAAGAAAAAATCTTTCCCAAAGTCAAAGCCATCAAAATGCAGGCAGGCCATACGCCACCAAGGGCAGGCACATGCAGCAAAGCTTGCCAAAACTGATCCCCACCGAAGGCCAAAACA
The DNA here is from genome assembly GCA_021963965.1 of Artemisiospiza belli. NCBI lineage: Eukaryota > Metazoa > Chordata > Aves > Passeriformes > Passerellidae > Artemisiospiza > Artemisiospiza belli. The sequence goes on from JAKDEW010000444.1 coordinate 233,742, forward strand.
GAAAAGAAGGACCTACAAACACGCTGGAATGGAGACAACATCAAAGGATTTGCAAATGGAGGAGAAAAAAAGAAAATTTGGGAAATTTAATGACTCATAGAAAGTGGCCTGGGGTTTTAGCAGGTGCAGTGCAAAGGACCAAAAGGCGCCAAAACTAAGCTCACAGATGTTGCAAAAGCAGGGGAAAAAGTCAAGGAGGAAGACACAACTTAGGGGGCAAGATATGAGGGACATGGCATGAATACTTAAAATAATAAAAAAAAAAAAAAAGAAAAAATCTTTCCCAAGTAAAAGCCATCAAAATGCAGGCAGGCCATATGCCACCAAGGGCAGGCACATGCAGCAAAGCTTGCCAAAACTGATCCCCACTGAAGGCCAAAACAGAAAAGAAGGACCTACAAACACGCTGGAATGGAGACAACATCAAAGGAATTGCAATTGGAGGAGAAAAAACGAATTTGGGAAATTTAGAGACTCTAAGAAAATGGCCCGGGGTTTTATCAGGTGCAGTGCAAAGGACCAAAAGATGTCAAAACTAAGCTCACAGATATTGCAAAAGCAGGGGAAAAAGTCAAGGAGGAAGACACAACTTAGGGGGCAAGATATGAGGGACATGGCATGAACACTTCAAAAAACAACCAAAAAAAGAAAAATATCTTGCCCAAAGTCAAAGACATCAAAAGGCATGGCCTGCCATCAAGTGCAGGGACATGCACCAAAGATTCCTCTATTGGATCCCCATTGAAATCGCAAGATTCCTTTTCCCTTCCCGAAAGGAAATGAAATTTCCTTTCGGGAAGGGAAAAGGAATCTTGCGAATCCCAAAAGAAAGGCTTACAAACACTCTGGAAAGGAGATAGGTTCAAATGAAATGCAATTGAAAAAAGCAGAAAATCGGGAATTTTAGTCTCTTCAAAAAATAGGCTGTGAGGAAATCAGCTGCATTGCAAAGGACCAAAAGGTGCCAAAACTAAGCTCACAGATGTTGCAAAAGCAGGGGAAAAAGTCAAAGAAGGAAGACACAACTTAGGGGGCAAGATATGAGGGACATGGCATGAACACTTAAAACAATAAAAAAAAAAAAAAAAGAAAAATCTTTCCCAAAGTCAAAGCCATCAAAATGCAGGCAGGCCATACGCCACCAAGGGCAGGCACATGCAGCAAAGCTTGCCAAAACTGATCCCCACTGAAGGCCAAAACAGAAAAGAAGGACCTACAAACACACTGGAATGGAGACAACATCAAAGGAATTGCAATTGGAGGAGAAAAAAAGAACATTTGGGAAATTTAATGACTCTTAGAAAGTGGCCTGGGGTTTTAGCAGCTGCATTGCAAAGGACAAAAAGATGCCAAAACTAAGCTCACAGATGTTGCAAAAGCAGGGGAAAAAGTCAAGGAGGAAGACACAACTTAGGGGGCAAGATATGAGGGACATGGCATGAACACTTCAGAAAAAAACCAAAAAAAGAAAAAAAACTTTCCCAAAGTCAAAGCCATCAAAATGCAGGCAGGCCATACGCCACCAAGGTCAGGCACATGCAGCAAATCTTGCCAAAATTGATCCCCACTGGAGGCCAAAACAGAAAAGAAGGACTTACAAACACGCTGGAATGGAGAAACATCAAAGGAATTCAATTTCTATGATAAAAAAGGAAAATTTGGTATGTTAGTGATTCAAAGAAAATGGCCTGGGTTTATATCAGGTGCAGTGAAAAGGACCAAAAGATGCCAAAACTAAGCTCACAGATGTTGCAAAAGCAGGGGAAAAAGTCAAGGAGGAAGACACAACTTAGGGGGCAAGATATGAGGGACATGGCATGAACACTTCAGAAAACAACCAAAAAAAGAAAAAAATCTTTCCCAAAGTCAAAGCCATCAAAATGCAGGCAGGCCATACGCCACCAAGGGCAGGCACATGCAGCAAAGCTTGCCAAAATTGATCCCCACTGAAGGCCAAAACAGAAAAGAAGGACTTAAAAACACGCTGGAATGGAGACAACATCAAAGGAATTGCAATTGGAGGAGAAAAAAGGAAATTTGGGAAATTTAGTGACTCTAAGAAAATGGCCCGGGGTTTTATCAGGTGCAGTGCAAATGACCAAAAAATGTCAAAACTAAGCTCACAGATGTTGCAAAAGCAGGGGAAAAAGTCAAGGAGGAGGACACAACTTAGGGGGCAAGATATGAGGGACATGGCATGAACACTTCAGAAAACAACCAAAAAAAGAAAAAAATCTTTCCCAAAGTCAAAGCCATCAAAAGGCATGGCCTTCCATCAAGTGCAGGGACATGCACCAAAGATTCCTCCATTTGTCCCCATTGAAATCGCAAGATTCCTTTTCCCTTCCCAAAAGGAAATGAAATTTCCTTTAGGGGACGGAAAAGGAATCTTGCGAATCCTAAAAGAAAGGCTTACAAACACTCTGGAAAGGAGATAGGTTCAAATGAAATGCAATTGAAAAAAGCAGAAAATCGGGAATTTTAGTCTCTTCAAAAAATAGGCTGTGAGGAAATCAGCTGCATTGCAAAGGACCAAAAGATGCCAAAACTAAGCTCACAGATGTTGCAAAAGCAGGGGAAAAAGACAAGGAGGAAGACAGAACTTAGGGGGCAAGATATGAGGGACATGGCATGAACACTTCAGAAAACAACCAAAAAAAGAAAAAAATCTTTCCCAAAGTCAAAGCCATCAAAAGGCATGGCCTGCCATCAAGTGCAGGGACATGCACCAAAGATTCCTCCATTGGTCCCCATTGAAATCGCAAGATTCCTTTTTCCTTCCCGTAAGGAAATGAAATTTCCTTTCGGAAAGGGAAAAGGAATCTTGCGAATCCCAAAAGAAAGGCTTACAAACACTCTGGAAAGGAGATAGGTTCAAATGAAATTCATTTGAAAAAAGCAGAAAATCGGGAATTTTAGTCTCTACAAAAAATAGGCTGTGAGGAAATCAGCTGCATTGCAAAGGACCAAAAGGTGCCAAAACTAAGCTCACAGATGTTGCAAAAGCAGGGAAAAAAGTCAAGGAGGAAGACACAACTTAGGGGTAAGATATGACGGACATGGCATGAATACTTAAAGCAAAAAAAAAAAAAAAAAAAAGAAAAAATCTTTCCCAAGTAAAAGCCATCAAAATGCAGGCAGGCCATACGCCACCAAGGGCAGGCACATGCAGCAAAGCTTGCCAAAACTGATCCCCACTGAAGGCCAAAACAGAAAAGAAGGACCTACAAACACGCTGGAATGGAGACAACATCAAAGGAATTGCAATTGGAGGAGAAAAAACGAATTTGGGAAATTTAGAGACTCTAAGAAAATGGCCCGGGGTTTTATCAGGTGCAGTGCAAAGGACCAAAAGATGTCAAAACTAAGCTCACAGATATTGCAAAAGCAGGGGAAAAAGTCAAGGAGGAAGACACAACTTAGGGGGCAAGATATGAGGGACATGGCATGAACACTTCAAAAAACAACCAAAAAAAGAAAAATATCTTGCCCAAAGTCAAAGACATCAAAAGGCATGGCCTGCCATCAAGTGCAGGGACATGCACCAAAGATTCCTCTATTGGATCCCCATTGAAATCGCAAGATTCCTTTTCCCTTCCCGAAAGGAAATGAAATTTCCTTTCGGGAAGGGAAAAGGAATCTTGCGAATCCCAAAAGAAAGGCTTACAAACACTCTGGAAAGGAGATAGGTTCAAATGAAATGCAATTGAAAAAAGCAGAAAATCGGGAATTTTAGTCTCTTCAAAAAATAGGCTGTGAGGAAATCAGCTGCATTGCAAAGGACCAAAAGGTGCCAAAACTAAGCTCACAGATGTTGCAAAAGCAGGGGAAAAAGTCAAAGAAGGAAGACACAACTTAGGGGGCAAGATATGAGGGACATGGCATGAATACTTAAAACAAAAAAGAAAAAAAAAAGAAAAATCTTTCCCAAAGTCAAAGCCATCAAAATGCAGGCAGGCCATACGCCAGCAAGTGGAGGCACATGCAGCAAAGTTTACCCAAATTGATCCCCACTGAAGGCCAAAACAGAAAAGAAGGACTTAAAAACACGCTGGAATGGAGACAACATCAAAGGAATGGCAATTGGAAGAGAAAAAAAGGAAATTTGGGAAATTTAGTGACTCTAAGAAAATGGCCTGGGTTTATATCAGGTGCAGTGCAAAGGACCAAAAGGTGCCAAAACTAAGCTCACAGATGTTGCAAAAGCAGGGGAAAAAGTCAAGGAGGAAGACAAAACTTAGGGGGCACATGCAGCAAAGCTTGCCAAAATTGATCCCCACTGAAGGCCAAAACAGAAAAGAAGGACCTACAAACACGCTGGAAAGGAGTCAACATCAAAGGAATTCCAATTGGAGGAGAAAAAAAGAAAATTTTGGAAATTTAGTGACTCTAAGAAAATGGCCTGGCAGTATATCATGTGCAGTGCAAAGGACCAAAGATTCCAAAACTAAGCTCACAGATGTTGCAAAAGCAGGGGAAAAAAGTCAAGGAGGAAGACACAACTTAGGGGGGCAAGATATGAGGGACATGGCATGAACACTTCAGAAAACAACCAAAAAAAGAAAAAATCTTTCCCAAAGTCAAAGCCATCAAAATGCAGGCAGGCCATACGCCACCAAGGGCAGGCACATGCAGCAAAGCTTGCCAAAATTCATCCCCACTGAAGGCCAAAACAGAAAAGAAGGACCTACAAACACGCTGGAAAGGAGTCAACATCAAAGGAATTGCAATTGAAGGAGAAAAAAAGAAAATTTTGGAAATTTAGTGACTCTAAGGAAATGGCCTGGGTTTATATCAGGTGCAGTGCAAAGGACCAAAAGATGCCAAAACTAAGCTCACAGATGTTGCAAAAGCAGGGGAAATAGTCAAGGAGGAAGACAGAACTTAGGGGGCAAGATATGAGGGACATGGCATGAATACTTAAAACAAAAAAGAAAAAAAAAAGAAAAAATCTTTCCAAAAGTCAAAGCCATCAAAATGCAGGCAGGCCATACGCCAGCAAGTGCAGGCACATGCAGCAAAGTTTGCAAAAATTGATCCCCACTGAAGGCCAAAACAGAAAAGAAGGACTTAAAAACACGCTGGAATGGAGACAACATCAAAGGAATTGCAATTGGAGGAGAAAAAAAGAAAATTTGGGAAATTTACTGACTCTAAGAAAATGGCCTGGGGTTTTATCAGGTGCAGTGCCAAAGGACCAAAAGTTGCCAATACTAAGCTCACAGATGTTGCAAAAGCAGGGGAAAAAGTCAAGGAGGAAGACACAACTTAGGGGGCAAGATATGAAGGGACATTGCATGAATACTTAAAACAAACAAAAAAAAAAAAAAATAGAAAAAATCTTTCCCAAAGTCAAAGCCATCAAAATGCAGGCAGGCCATACGCCACCAAGGGCAGGCACATGCAGCAAAGCTTGCCAAAATTGATCCCCACTGAAGGCCAAAACAGAAAAGAAGGACCTACAAACACGCTGGAAAGGAGTCAACATCAAAGGAATTACAATTGGAGGAGAAAAAAAGAATATTTGGGAAATTTAGTGACTCTAAGAAAATGGCCTGGGGTTTATTCAGGTGCAGTGCAAAGGACCAAAAGATGCCAAAACTAAGCTCACAGATGTTGCAAAAGCAGGGGAAAAACTCAAGGAGGAAGACACAACTTAGGGGGCAAGATATGAGGGACATGGCATGAACACTTCAGAAAACAACCAAAAAAGGAAAAAAATCTTTCCCAAAGTCAAAGCCATCAAAAGGCATGGCCTGCCATCAAGTGCAGGGACATGCACCAAAGATTCCTCTATTGGTCCCCATTGAAATCGCAAGATTCCTTTTCCCTTCCCGAAAGGAAATTTCATTTCCTTTCGGTAAGGGAAAAGGAATCTTGCGAATCGCAAAAGAAAGGCTTACAAACACTCTGGAAAGGAGATAGGTTCAAATGAAATGCATTTGAAAAAAACAGAAAATCGGGAATTTTAGTCTCTACAAAAAATAGGCTGTGAGGAATTCAGCTGCATTGCAAAGGACCAAAAGGTGCCAAAACTAAGCTCACAGATGTTGCAAAAGCAGGGGAAAAAGTCAAGGAGGAAGACACAACTTAGGGGGCAAGATATGAGGGACATGGCATGAATACTTAAAACAAAAAAAAAAAAAAAAAAAAAGAAAAAATCTTTTACAAAGTCAAAGCCATCAAAATGCAGGCAGGCCATACGCCACCAAGGGCAGGCACATGCAGCAAAGCTTGCCAAAATTGATCCCCACTGAAGGCCAAAACAGAAAAGAAGGACCTACAAACACGCTGGAATGGAGACAACATCAAAGGAATTACAATTGGAGGAGAAAAAAAGAAAATTTTTGAAATGAAGTGACTCTAAGAAAATACTCTGGGGTTTTATCAGGCGCATTGTAAAGGACAAAAAGATGCCAAAACTAAGCTCACAGATGTTGCAAAAGCAGGGGAAAAAGTCAAGGAGGAAGACACAACTTAGGGGGCAAGATATGAGGGACATGGCATGAATACTTAAAACAAAAAAGAAAAAAAAAAAGAAAAATCTTTCCCAAAGTCAAAGCCATCAAAATGCAGGCAGGCCATACGCCAGCAAGTGGAGGCACATGCAGCAAAGTTTACCCAAATTGATCCCCACTGAAGGCCAAAACAGAAAAGAAGCACTTACAAACACGCTGGAATGGAGACAACATCAAAGGAATGGCAATTGGAAGAGAAAAAAAGGAAATTTGGGAAATTTAGTGACTCTAATAAAATGGCCTGGGTTTATATCAGGTGCAGTGCAAAGGACCAAAAGGTGCCAAAACTAAGCTCACAGATGTTGCAAAAGCAGGGGAAAAAGTCAAGGAGGAAGACACAACTTAGGGGGCACATGCAGCAAAGCTCTCCAAAATTGATCCCCACTGAAGGCCAAAACAGAAAAGAAGGACCTACAAACACGCTGGAAAGGAGTCAACATCAAAGGAATTCCAATTGGAGGAGAAAAAAATAAAATTTGGGAAATTTAATGACTCTTAGAAAGTGGCCTGGGGTTTTATCAGGTGCAGTGCAAAGGACCAAAAGATGCCAAAACTAAGCTCACAGATGTTGCAAAAGCAGGGGAAAAAGTGAAGGAGGAAGACACAACTTAGAGGGTAAGATATGAGGGACATGGCATGAATACTTAAAATAATAAAAAAAAAAAAAGAAAAAATCTTTCCCAAAGTCAAAGCCATCAAAATGCACACAGGCCATACGCCAGCAAGGGCAGGCACATGCAGCAAAGCTTGCCAAAATTGATCCCCACTGAAGGCCAAAACAGAAAAGAAGGACCTACAAACACGCTGGAATGGAGACAACATCAAAGGAATTACAATTGGAGGAGAAAAAAAGAAAATTTTTGAAATGAAGTGACTCTAAGTAAATACTCTGGGGTTTTATCAGGCGCATTGTAAAGGACAAAAAGATGCCAAAACTAAGCTCACAGATGTTGCAAAACCAGGGGAAAAAGTCAAGGAGGAAGACACAACTTAGGGGGCAAGATATGAGGGACATGGCATGAATACTTAAAACAAAAAAGAAAAAAAAAAGAAAAATCTTTCCCAAAGTCAAAGCCATCAAAATGCAGGCAGGCCATACGCCAGCAAGTGGAGGCACATGCAGCAAAGTTTACCCAAATTGATCCCCACTGAAGGCCAAAACAGAAAAGAAGGACTTACAAACACGCTGGAATGGAGACAACATCAAAGGAATGGCAATTGGAAGAGAAAAAAAGGAAATTTGGGAAATTTAGTGACTCTAATAAAATGGCCTGGGTTTATATCAGGTGCAGTGCCAGGGACCAAAAGATGCCAAAACTAAGCTCACAGATGTTGCAAAAGCAGGGGAAAAAGTCAAGGAGGAAGACACAACTTAGGGGGCACATGCAGCAAAGCTTGCCAAAATTGATCCCCACTGAAGGCCAAAACAGAAAAGAAGGACCTACAAACACGCTGGAAAGGAGTCAACATCAAAGGAATTCCAATTGGAGGAGAAAAAAAGAAAATTTTGGAAATTTAGTGACTCTAAGAAAATGGCCTGGCAGTATATCATGTGCAGTGCAAAGGACCAAAGATTCCAAAACTAAGCTCACAGATGTTGCAAAAGCAGGGGAAAAAGTCAAGGAGGAAGACACAACTTAGGGGGCAAGATATGAGGGACATGGCATGAACACTTCAGAAAACAACCAAAAAAAGAAAAAATCTTTCCCAAAGTCAAAGCCATCAAAATGCAGGCAGGCCATACGCCACCAAGGGCAGGCACATGCAGGAAAGCTTGCCAAAATTCATCCCCACTGAAGGCCAAAACAGAAAAGAAGGACCTACAAACACGCTGGAAAGGAGTCAACATCAAAGGAATTGCAATTGAAGGAGAAAAAAAGAAAATTTTGGAAATTTAGTGACTCTAAGGAAATGGCCTGGGTTTATATCAGGTGCAGTGCAAAGGACCAAAAGATGCCAAAACTAAGCTCACAGATGTTGCAAAAGCAGGGGAAATAGTCAAGGAGGAAGACAGAACTTAGGGGGCAAGATATGAGGGACATGGCATGAATACTTAAAACAAAAAAGAAAAAAAAAAGAAATAATCTTTCCAAAAGTCAAAGCCATCAAAATGCAGGCAGGCCATACGCCAGCAAGTGCAGGCACATGCAGCAAAGTTTGCAAAAATTGATCCCCACTGAAGGCCAAAACAGAAAAGAAGGACTTAAAAACACGCTGGAATGGAGACAACATCAAAGGAATTGCAATTGGAGGAGAAAAAAAGAAAATTTGGGAAATTTACTGACTCTAAGAAAATGGCCTGGGGTTTTATCAGGTGCAGTGCCAAAGGACCAAAAGTTGCCAATACTAAGCTCACAGATGTTGCAAAAGCAGGGGAAAAAGTCAAGGAGGAAGACACAACTTAGGGGGCAAGATATGAAGGACATGGCATGAATACTTAAAACAAACAAAAAAAAAAAAAATAGAAAAAATCTTTCCCAAAGTCAAAGCCATCAAAATGCAGGCAGGCCATACGCCACCAAGGGCAGGCACATGCAGCAAAGCTTGCCAAAATTGATCCCCACTGAAGGCCAAAACAGAAAAGAAGGACCTACAAACACGCTGGAAAGGAGTCAACATCAAAGGAATTACAATTGGAGGAGAAAAAAAGAATATTTGGGAAATTTAGTGACTCTAAGAAAATGGCCTGGGGTTTATTCAGGTGCACTGCAAAGGACCAAAAGATGCCAAAACTAAGCTCACAGATGTTGCAAAAGCAGGGGAAAAACTCAAGGAGGAAGACACAACTTAGGGGGCAAGATATGAGGGACATGGCATGAACACTTCAGAAAACAACCAAAAAAGGAAAAAAATCTTTCCCAAAGTCAAAGCCATCAAAAGGCATGGCCTGCCATCAAGTGCAGGGACATGCACCAAAGATTCCTCTATTGGTCCCCATTGAAATCGCAAGATTCCTTTTCCCTTCCCGAAAGGAAATTTCATTTCCTTTTGGTAAGGGAAAAGGAATCTTGCGAATCGCAAAAGAAAGGCTTACAAACACTCTGGAAAGGAGATAGGTTCAAATGAAATGCATTTGAAAAAAACAGAAAATCGGGAATTTTAGTCTCTACAAAAAATAGGCTGTGAGGAATTCAGCTGCATTGCAAAGGACCAAAAGGTGCCAAAACTAAGCTCACAGATGTTGCAAAAGCAGGGGAAAAAGTCAAGGAGGAAGACACAACTTAGGGGGCAAGATATGAGGGACATGGCATGAATACTTAAAACAAAAAAAAAAAAAAAAAAAAAGAAAAAATCTTTTACAAAGTCAAAGCCATCAAAATGCAGGCAGGCCATACGCCACCAAGGGCAGGCACATGCAGCAAAGCTTGCCAAAATTGATCCCCACTGAAGGCCAAAACAGAAAAGAAGGACCTACAAACACGCTGGAATGGAGACAACATCAAAGGAATTACAATTGGAGGAGAAAAAAAGAAAATTTTTGAAATGAAGTGACTCTAAGAAAATACTCTGGGGTTTTATCAGGCGCATTGTAAAGGACAAAAAGATGCCAAAACTAAGCTCACAGATGTTGCAAAAGCAGGGGAAAAAGTCAAGGAGGAAGACACAACTTAGGGGGCAAGATATGAGGGACATGGCATGAATACTTAAAACAAAAAAGAAAAAAAAAAGAAAAATCTTTCCCAAAGTCAAAGCCATCAAAATGCAGGCAGGCCATACGCCAGCAAGTGGAGGCACATGCAGCAAAGTTTACCCAAATTGATCCCCACTGAAGGCCAAAACAGAAAAGAAGCACTTACAAACACGCTGGAATGGAGACAACATCAAAGGAATGGCAATTGGAAGAGAAAAAAAGGAAATTTGGGAAATTTAGTGACTCTAATAAAATGGCCTGGGTTTATATCAGGTGCAGTGCAAAGGACCAAAAGGTGCCAAAACTAAGCTCACAGATGTTGCAAAAGCAGGGGAAAAAGTCAAGGAGGAAGACACAACTTAGGGGGCACATGCAGCAAAGCTTGCCAAAATTGATCCCCACTGAAGGCCAAAACAGAAAAGAAGGACCTACAAACACGCTGGAAAGGAGTCAACATCAAAGGAATTCCAATTGGAGGAGAAAAAAATAAAATTTGGGAAATTTAATGACTCTTAGAAAGTGGCCTGGGGTTTTATCAGGTGCAGTGCAAAGGACCAAAAGATGCCAAAACTAAGCTCACAGATGTTGCAAAAGCAGGGGAAAAAGTGAAGGAGGAAGACACAACTTAGAGGGTAAGATATGAGGGACATGGCATGAATACTTAAAATAATAAAAAAAAAAAAAGAAAAAATCTTTCCCAAAGTCAAAGCCATCAAAATGCACACAGGCCATACGCCAGCAAGGGCAGGCACATGCAGCAAAGCTTGCCAAAATTGATCCCCACTGAAGTCCAAAACAGAAAAGAAGGACCTACAAACACGCTGGAATGGAGACACCATCAAAGGAATTGCAATTGGGGGAGAAAAAACGAATTTGGGAAATTTAGTCACTCTAAGAAAATGGCCCGGGCTTTTATCAGGTGCAGTGCAAAGGACCAAAAGATGCCAAAACTAAGCTCACAGATATTGCAAAAGCAGGGGAAAAAGTCAAGGAGGAAGACACAACTTAGGGGGCAAGATATGAGGGACATGGAATGAACACTTCAGAAAACAACCGAAAAAAGAAAAAAATCTTTCCCAAGTCAAAGCCATCAAAATGCAGGAAGCCATACGCCACCAAGGGCAGGCACATGCAGCAAAGCTTGCCAAAATTGATCCCCACTGAAGGCCAAAACAGAAAAGAAGGACTTACAAACACGCTGGAATGGAGACAACATCAAAGAAATTCAATTTCTATGAGAAAAAAAGAAAATTTGGGTAAGTTAGCGATTCTAAGAAAATGGCCTGTGTTTGTATCAGGTGCAGTGCAAAGGACCAAAAGATGCCAAAACTAAGCTCACAGATCTTGCAAAAGCAGGGGAAAAAGTCAAGGAGGAAGACACAACTTAGGGGGCAAGATATGAGGGACATGGCATGAACACTTCAGAAAACAACCAAAAAAAGAAAAAAATCTTTCCCAAAGTCAAAGCCATCAAAAGGCATGGCCTGCCATCAAGTGCAGGGACATGCACCAAAGATTCCTCTATTGGTCCCCATTGAAATCGCAAGATTCCTTTTCCCTTCCCGAAAGCAAATTTCATTTCCTTTCGGGAAGGGAAAAGGAATCTTGCGGATCCCAAAAGAAAGGCTTACAAACACTCTAAAAAGAGATAGGTCCAAAAGAAATGCAATTGAAAAAAGCAGAAAATCGGGAATTTTAGTCTCTTCAAAAAATAGGCTGTGAGGAAATCAGCTGAATTGCAAAGGACCAAAAGGTGCCAAAACTAAGCTCACAGATGTTGCAAAAGCAGGGGAAAAAGTCAAGGAGGAAGACACAACTTAGGGGGCAAGATATGAGGGACATGGCATGAATACTTAAAATAATAAAAAAAAAAAAAAAAAGGAAAAAATCTTTCCCAAAGTAAAAGCCATCAAAATGCAGGTAGGCCATACGCCACCAAGGGCAGGCACATGCAGCAAAGCTTGCCAAAATTGATCCCCACTGAAGGCCAAAACAGAAAAGAAGGACTTACAAACACGCTGGAATGGAGACAACATCAAAGGAATTCAATTTCTATGAGAAAAAAAGAAAATTTGGGTAAGTTAGTGATTCTAAGAAAATTGCCTGTGTTTGTATCAGGTGCAGTGCAAAGGACCAAAAGATGCCAAAACTAAGCTCACAGATCTTGCAAAAGCAGGGGAAAAATTCAAGGAGGAAGACACAACTTAGTGGGCAAGATATGAGGGACATGGCATGAACACTTCAGAAAACAACCAAAAAAAGAAAAAAATCTTTCCCAAAGTCAAAGCCATCAAAAGGCATGGCCTGCCATCAAGTGCAGGGACATGCACCAAAGATTCCTCTATTGGTCCCCATTGAAATCGCAAGATTCCTTTTCCCTTCCCGAAAGCAAATTTCATTTCCTTTCGGGATGGGAAAAGGAATCTTGCGGATCCCAAAAGAAAGGCTTACAAACACTCTAAAAAGAGATAGGTCCAAAAGAAATGCAATTGAAAAAAGCAGAAAATCGGGAATTTTAGTCTCTTCAAAAAATAGGCTGTGAGGAAATCAGCTGAATTGCAAAGGACCAAAAGGTGCCAAAACTAAGCTCACAGATGTTGCAAAAGCAGGGGAAAAATTCAAAGAGGAAGACAAAATTTAGGGGGCAAGATATGAGGGACATGGCATGAATACTTAAAATATTAAAAAAAAAAAAAGAAAATCTCTTTCCCAAATTCAAAGCCATCAAAATGCAGGCAGGCCATACGCCACCAAGTGCAGGCACATGCAGCAAAGCTTGCCAAAATTGATCCCCACTGAAGGCCAAAACAGAAAAGAAGGACTTACAAACACGCTGGAATGGAGACAACATGAAAGGAATTTAATTTCTATGAGTAAAAATGTAAATTTGGGAAATTTAGTGACTCTAAGGAAATGGCCTGGGGTATTATCAGGTGCAGTGCAAAGGACCAAAAGATGCCAAAACTAAGCTCACAGATGTTGCAAAAGCAGGGGAAAAAGTCAAGGAGGAAGACACAACTTAGGTGGCAAGATATGAGGGACATGGCATGAACACTTCAGAAAACAACCAAAAAAAGAAAAAACCTTTCCCAAAGTCAAAGCCATCAAAAGGCATGGCCTGCCATCAAGTGCAGGGACATGCACCAAAGATTCCTCTATTGGTCCCCATTGAAATCGCAAGATTCCTTTTCCCTTCCCGAAAGGAAATGAAATTTCCTTTCGGGAAGGGAAAAGGAATCTTGGAATCCCAAAAGAAAGGCTTACAAACACTCTGGAAAGGAGATAGGTTCAAATGAAATGCAATTGAAAAAAGCAGAAAATCGGGAATTTTAGTTTCTTCAAAAATAGGCTGTGAGGAAATCAGCTGCATTGCAAAGGACCAAAAGATGCCAAAACTAAGCTCACAGATGTTGCAAAAGCAGGGGAAAAAGTGAAGGAGGAAGACACAACTTAGGGGGCAAGATGTGCGGGACATGGCATGAATACTTAAAATATTAAAAAAAAAAAAAGAAAAAATCTTTCCCAAAGTCAAAGCCTTCAAAATGCAGGCAGGCCATACGCCACCAAGGGCAGGCACATACAGCATAGCTTGCCAAAATTGATCCCCACTGAAGGCCAAAACAGAAAAGAAGGACCTACAAACACTCTGGAAAGGAGTCAACATCAAAGCAATTGCAATTGGAGGAGAAAAAAAGAAAATTTTGGAAATTTAGAGACTCTAAGAAAATGGCCTGGGTTTATATCCGGTGCAGTGCAAAGGACCAAAAGATGCCAAAACTAAGCTCACAGATGTTGCAAAAGCAGGGGAAAAAGTCAAGGAGGAAGACATAACTTAGGGGGCAAGATATGAGGGACATGGCATGAACACTTCAGAAAACAACCAAAAAAAGAAAAAAATCTTTCCCAAAGTCAAAGCCATCAAAAGGCATGGCCTGCCATCAAGTGCAGGGACATGCACCAAAGATTCCTCTATTGGTCCCCATTGAAATCGCAAGATTCCTTTTCCCTTCCCGAAAGGAAATGAAATTTCCTTTCGGGAAGGGAAAATGAATCTTGCGAATCCCAAAAGAAAGGCTTACAAACACTCTGGAAAGGAGATAGGTTCAAATGAAATGCAATTGAAAAAAGCAGAAAATGGGGAATTTTAGTCTCTTCAAAAAGTAGGCTGTGAGGAAATCAGCTGCATTGCAAAGGACCAAAAGGTGCCAAAACTAAGCTCACAGATGTTGCAAAAGCAGGGGAAAAAGTCAAGGAGGAAGACACAACTTAGGGGGCAAGATATGAGGGACATGGCATGAATAATTAAAATAATAAAAAAAGAAAAAGAAAAAAATCTTTCCCAAAGTCAAAGCCATCAAAATGCAGGCACGCCATACGCCAGCAAGTGCAGGCACATGCAGCAAAGCTTGCCAAAATTGATCCCCACTGAAGGCCAAAACAGAAAAGAAGGACTTACAAACACGCGGGAAAGGTGTCAACATCAAAGGAATTGCAATTGGAGGAGAAAAAAGAAAATTTTGGAAATTTAGTGACTCTAAAAAATGGCCTGGGTTTATATCAGGTGCAGTGCAAAGGACCAAAAGATGCCAAAACTAAGCTCACAGATGTTGCAAAAGCAGGGGAAAAAGTCAAGGAGGAAGACAGAACTTAGGGGGCAAGATATGAGGTACATGGCATGAATACTTAAAATAATAAAAAAAAAAAAAAAAAAAATCTTTCCCCAAGTCAAAGCCATCAAAATGCAGGCAGGCCATACGCCACCAAGGTCAGGCACATGCAGCAAAGCTTGCCAAAATTGATCCCCACTGGAGGCCAAAACAGAAAAGAAGGACCTACAAACACGCTGGAAAGGAGTCAACATCAAAGGAATTGCAATTGGAGGAGAAAAAAAGAAAATTTGGGAAATTTAGTGACTCAAAGAAAATGGCCCGGGGTTTTATCAGGTGCAGTGCCAGGGACCAAAAGATGCCAAAACTAAGCTCACAGATGTTGCAAAAGCAGGGGAAAAAGTCAAGGAGGAAGACACAACTTAGGGGGCAAGATATGCGGGACATGGCATGAACACTTCAGAAAACAACCAAAAAAAGAAAAAAATCTTTCCCAAAGTCAAAGCCATCAAAAGGCATGGCCTGCCATCAAGTGCAGGGACATGCACCAAAGATTCCTCTATTGGTCCCCATTGAAATCGCAAGATTCCTTTTCCCTTCCCGAAAGGAAATTTCAATTCCTTTCGGGAAGGGAAAAGGAATCTTGCGGATCCCAAAAGAAAGGCTTACAAACACTCTGGAAAGGAGATAGGTTCAAATGAAATGCAATTGAAAAAGCCGAAAATTGGGAATTTTAGTCTCTTCAAAAAATAGGCTGTGAGGAAATCAGCTGCATTGCAAAGGAACAAAAGGTGCCAAAACTCAGCTCACAAATGTTGCAAAAGCAGGGGAAAAAGTCAGGGAGGAAGACACAACTTCGGGGGAAAGATATGAGGGACATGGCATGAATACTTAAAATATTAAAAAAAAAAAAAAGAAAAAATCTTTCCCAAAGTCAAAGCCATCAAAATGCAGCCAGGCCATACGCCACCAAGGGCAGGCACATGCAGCAAAGCTTGCCAAAATTGATCCCCACTGAAGGCCAAAACAGAAAAGAAGGACTTGCAAACATGCTGGAAAGGAGTCAACATCAAAGGAATTGCAATTGGAGGAGAAAAAAAGAAAATTTGGGAAATTTAGTGACTCTTAGAAAGTGGCCTGGGGTTTTATCAGGTGCAGTGCAAAGGACCAAAAGATGCCAAAACTAAGCTCACAGATGTTGCAAAAGCAGGGGAAAAAGTCAAGGAGGAAGACACAACTTAGGGGGCAAGATATGAGGGACATGGCATGAACACTTCAGAAAACAACCAAAAAAAGAAAAAAATCTTTCCCAAAGTCAAAGCCACCAAAAGGCATGGCCGGCCATCAAGTGCAGAGACATGCACCAAAGATTCCTCTATTTGTCCCCATTGAAATCGCAAGATTCCTTTTCCCTTCCCGAAAGGAAATGAAATTTCCTTTCGGGAAGGGAAAAGGAATCTTGCGGATCCCAAAAGAAGGCTTACAAACACTCTGGAAAGGAGCTAGGTTCAAATGAAATGCAATTGGAAAAAGCAGAAAATCGGGAATTTTAGTCTCTACAAAAAATAGGCTGTGAGGAAATCAGCTGCATTGCAAAGGACCAAAAGGTGCCAAAACTAAGCTCACAAATGTTGCAAAAGCAGGGGAAAAAGTCAAGGAGGAAGACACAACTTAGGGGGCAAGATATGAAGGACATGGCATGAATAATTACAAAAATAAAAAAAAAAAAAGAAAAAAATCTTTCCCAAAGTCAAAGCCATCAAAATGCAGGCAGGCCATACGCCACCAAGGGCAGGCACATGCAGAGAAGCTTGCCAAAATTGATCCCCACTGAAGGCCAAAACAGAAAAGAAGGACCTACAAACACGGTGGAATGGAGACAACATCAAAGGAATTGCAATTGGAGGAGAAAAAAAGAAAATTTTATAAGTTTAGTGACTCTAAGAAAATGGCCTGGGGTTTTATCAGGCGCATTGCAAAGGACCAAAAGGCACCAAAACTAAGCTCACAGATGTTGCAAAAGCAGGGGAAAAAGTCAAGGAGGAAGACGCAACTTAGGGGGCAAGATATGAGGGACATGGCATGAACACTTCAGAAAACAACCAAAAAAAGAAAAAAACCTTTCCCAAAGTCAAAGCCATCAAAAGGCATGGCCTGCCATCAAGTGCAGGGACATGCACCAAAGATTCCTCTATTGGTCCCCATTGAAATCGCAAGATTCCTTTTCCCTTCCCGAAATGAAATAAAATTTCCTTTCGGGATGGGAAAAGGAACCTTGCGAATCCCAAAAGAAGGGCTTTCAAACACTCTGGAAAGGAGATAGGTTCAAATGAAATGCAATTGAAAAAAGCAGAAAATCGGGAATTTTAGTCTCTTCAAAAAATAATCTGTGAGGAAATCAGCTGCATTGCAAAGGACCAAAAGGTGCCAAAACTAAGCTCACAGATGTTGCAAAAGCAGGGGAAAAAGTCAAGGAGGAAGACACAACTTAGGGGGCAAGATATGAGGGACATGGCATGAATACTTAAAACAAAAAAAAAAAAAAAAAAGAAAAAAATCTTTCCGAAAGTCAAAGCCATCAAAATGCAGGCAGGCCATATGCCACCAAGGGCAGGCACATGCAGCAAAGCTTGCCAAAATTGATCCCCACTGAAGGCCAAAACAGAAAAGAAGGTCCTACAAACACGCTGGAAAGGAGTCAATATCAAAGGAATTGCAATTGGAGGAGAAAAAAATAAAATTTTGGAAATTTAGAGACTCTAAGAAAATGGCCTGGGTTTATGTCAGGTGCAGTGCAAAGGACCAAAAGATGCCAAAACTAAGCTCACAGATGTTGCAAAAGCAGGGGAAAAAGTCAAGGAGGAAGACACAACTTAGGGGGCAAGATATGAGGGACATGGCATGAACACTTCAGAAAACAACCAAAAAAAGAAAAAAAACCTTTCCCAAAGTCAAAGCCATCAAAAGGCATGGCCTGCCATCAAGTGCAGGGACATGCACCAAAGATTCCTCATTGGTCCCCATTGAAATCGCAAGATTCCTTTTCCCTTCCTGAAATGAAATAAAATTTCCTTTCGGGATGGGAAAAGGAACCTTGCGAATCCCAAAAGAAGGGCTTTCAAACACTCTGGAAAGGAGATAGGTTCAAATGAAATGCAATTGAAAAAAGCAGAAAATCGGGAATTTTAGTTTCTTCAAACAATAGGCTGTGAGGAAATCAGCTGCATTGCAAAGGACCAAAAGGTGCCAAAACTAAGCTCACAGATGTTGCAAAAGCATGGGAAAAAGTCAAGGAGGAAGACACAACTTAGGGGGCAAGATGTGAGGGACATGGCATGAATACTTAAAATATTAAAAAAAAAAAAAGAAAAAATCTTTCCCAAAGTCAAAGCCTTCAAAATGCAGGCAGGCCATACGCCACCAAGGGCAGGCACATGCAGCATAGCTTGCCAAAATTGATCCCCACTGAAGGCCAAAACAGAAAAGAAGGACCTACAAACACGGTGGAATGGAGATAGCATCAAAGGAATTGCAATTGGAGGAGAAAAAAAGAAAATTTGGGAAATTTAGTGACTCTAAGAAAATGGCCTGGCAGTATATCATGTGCAGTGCAAAGGACCAAAAGATGCCAAAACTAAGCTCACAGATGTTGCAAAAGCAGGGGAAAAAGTCAAGGAGGAAGACACAACTTAGGTGGCAAGATATGAGGGACATGGCATGAACACTTCAGAAAACAACCAAAAAAAGAAAAAATCTTTCCCAAAGTCAAAGCCATCAAAAGGCATGGCCTGCCATCAAGTGCAGGGACATGCACCAAAGATTCCTCTATTGGTCCCCATTGAAATTGCAAGATTCCTTTTCCCTTCCCGAAAGGAAATTTCATTTCCTTTCGGGAAGGAAAAAGGAATCATGCGGATCACAAAAGTAAGGCTTACAAACACTCTGGAAAGGAGATAGGTTCAAATGAAATGCAATTGAAAACAGCAGAAAATTGGGAATTTTAGTCTCTTCAAAAAATAGGCTGTGAGGAAATCAGCTGCATTGCAAAGGACCAAAAGGTGCCAAAACTAAGCTCACAGATGTTGCAAAAGGAGGGGAAAAAGTCAAGGAGGAAGGCAAAACTTAGGGGGCAAGATATGAGTGATATGGCATGAATACCTAAAAAAATAAAAAAAAAAAAAGAAAAAATCTTACCCAAAGTCAAAGCCATCAAAATGCAGGCAGGCTATACGCCACCAAGGGCAGGCACATGCAGCAATGCTTGCTAAAACTGATCCCCACTGAAGGCCAAAACAGAAAAATGGACCTACATACACGCTGGAATGGAGTCAACATCAAAGGAATTGCAATTGGAGGAGAAAAAAAGAAAATTTTGGAAATTTAGTGACTCTAAGAAAATGGCCTGGGGTATTATCAGGTGCAGTGCAAAGGACCAAAAGATGCCAAAACTAAGCTCACAGATGTTGCAAAAGCAGGGGAAAAAGTCAAGGAGGAAGACACAACTTAGGGGGCAAGATATGAGGGACATGGCATGAACACTTCAGAAAACAACCAAAAAAAGAAAAAAACCTTTCCCAAAGTCAAAGCCATCAAAAGGCATGGCCTGCCATCAAGTGCAGGGACATGCACCAAAGATTCCTCTATTGGTCCCCATTGAAATCGCAAGATTCCTTTTCCCTTCCCGAAAGGAAATGAAATTTCCTTTCGGGAAGGGAAAAGGAATCTTGGAATCCCAAAAGAAAGGCTTACAAACACTCTGGAAAGGAGATAGGTTCAAATGAAATGCAATTGAAAAAAGCAGAAAATCGGGAATTTTAGTTTCTTCAAAAATAGGCTGTGAGGAAATCAGCTGCATTGCAAAGGACCAAAAGATGCCAAAACTAAGCTCACAGATGTTGCAAAAGCAGGGGAAAAAGTGAAGGAGGAAGACACAACTTAGGGGGCAAGATGTGCGGGACATGGCATGAATACTTAAAATATTAAAAAAAAAAAAAGAAAAAATCTTTCCCAAAGTCAAAGCCTTCAAAATGCAGGCAGGCCATACGCCACCAAGAGCAGGCACATACAGCATAGCTTGCCAAAATTGATCCCCACTGAAGGCCAAAACAGAAAAGAAGGACCTACAAACACTCTGGAAAGGAGTCAACATCAAAGCAATTGCAATTGGAGGAGAAAAAAAGAAAATTTTGGAAATTTAGAGACTCTAAGAAAATGGCCTGGGTTTATATCCGGTGCAGTGCAAAGGACCAAAAGATGCCAAAACTAAGCTCACAGATGTTGCAAAAGCAGGGGAAAAAGTCAAGGAGGAAGACATAACTTAGGGGGCAAGATATGAAGGACATGGCATGAACACTTCAGAAAACAACCAAAAAAAGAAAAAAATCTTTCCCAAAGTCAAAGCCATCAAAAGGCATGGCCTGCCATCAAGTGCAGGGACATGCACCAAAGATTCCTCTATTGGTCCCCATTGAAATCGCAAGATTCCTTTTCCCTTCCCGAAAGGAAATGAAATTTCCTTTCGGGAAGGGAAAAGGAATCTTGCGAATCCCAAAAGAAAGGCTTACAAACACTCTGGAAAGGAGATAGGTTCAAATGAAATGCAATTGAAAAAAGCAGAAAATCGGGAATTTTAGTCTCTTCAAAAAATAGGCTGTGAGGAAATCAGCTGCATTGCAAAGGACCAAAAGGTGCCAAAACTAAGCTCACAGATGTTGCAAAAGCAGGGGAAAAAGTCAAGGAGGAAGACACAACTTAGGGGGCAAGATATGAGGGACATGGCATGAATAATTAAAATAATAAAAAAAGAAAAAGAAAAAAATCTTTCCCAAAGTCAAAGCCATCAAAATGCAGGCACGCCATACGCCAGCAAGTGCAGGCACATGCAGCAAAGCTTGCCAAAATTGATCCCCACTGAAGGCCAAAACAGAAAAGAAGGACTTACAAACACGCGGGAAAGGTGTCAACATCAAAGGAATTGCAATTGGAGGAGAAAAAAGAAAATTTTGGAAATTTAGTGACTCTAAAAAATGGCCTGGGTTTATATCAGGTGCAGTGCAAAGGACCAAAAGGTGCCAAAACTAAGCTCACAGATGTTGCAAAAGCAGGGGAAAAAGTCAAGGAGGAAGACAGAACTTAGGGGGCAAGATATGAGGTACATGGCATGAATACTTAAAATAATAAAAAAAAAAAAAAAAAAAAATCTTTCCCCAAGTCAAAGCCATCAAAATGCAGGCAGGCCATACGCCACCAAGGTCAGGCACATGCAGCAAAGCTTGCCAAAATTGATCCCCACTGGAGGCCAAAACAGAAAAGAAGGACCTACAAACACGCTGGAAAGGAGTCAACATCAAAGGAATTGCAATTGGAGGAGAAAAAAAGAAAATTTGGGAAATTTAGTGACTCAAAGAAAATGGCCCGGGGTTTTATCAGGTGCAGTGCCAGGGACCAAAAGATGCCAAAACTAAGCTCACAGATGTTGCAAAAGCAGGGGAAAAAGTCAAGGAGGAAGACACAACTTAGGGGGCAAGATATGCGGGACATGGCATGAACACTTCAGAAAACAACCAAAAAAAGAAAAAAATCTTTCCCAAAGTCAAAGCCATCAAAAGGCATGGCCTGCCATCAAGTGCAGGGACATGCACCAAAGATTCCTCTATTGGTCCCCATTGAAATCGCAAGATTCCTTTTCCCTTCCCGAAAGGAAATTTCAATTCCTTTCGGGAAGGGAAAAGGAATCTTGCGGATCCCAAAAGAAAGGCTTACAAACACTCTGGAAAGGAGATAGGTTCAAATGAAATGCAATTGAAAAAGCCGAAAATTGGGAATTTTAGTCTCTTCAAAAAATAGGCTGTGAGGAAATCAGCTGCATTGCAAAGGAACAAAAGGTGCCAAAACTCAGCTCACAAATGTTGCAAAAGCAGGGGAAATAGTCAGGGAGGAAGACACAACTTCGGGGGAAAGATATGAGGGACATGGCATGAATACTTAAAATATTAAAAAAAAAAAAAAGAAAAAATCTTTCCCAAAGTCAAAGCCATCAAAATGCAGCCAGGCCATACGCCACCAAGGGCAGGCACATGCAGCAAAGCTTGCCAAAATTGATCCCCACTGAAGGCCAAAACAGAAAAGAAGGACTTGCAAACATGCTGGAAAGGAGTCAACATCAAAGGAATTGCAATTGGAGGAGAAAAAAAGAAAATTTGGGAAATTTAGTGACTCTTAGAAAGTGGCCTGGGGTTTTATCAGGTGCAGTGCAAAGGACCAAAAGATGCCAAAACTAAGCTCACAGATGTTGCAAAAGCAGGGGAAAAAGTCAAGGAGGAAGACACAACTTAGGGGGCAAGATATGAGGGACATGGCATGAACACTTCAGAAAACAACCAAAAAAAGAAAAAAATCTTTCCCAAAGTCAAAGCCACCAAAAGGCATGGCCGGCCATCAAGTGCAGAGACATGCACCAAAGATTCCTCTATTTGTCCCCATTGAAATCGCAAGATTCCTTTTCCCTTCCCGAAAGGAAATGAAATTTCCTTTCGGGAAGGGAAAAGGAATCTTGCGGATCCCAAAAGAAGGCTTACAAACACTCTGGAAAGGAGCTAGGTTCAAATGAAATGCAATTGGAAAAAGCAGAAAATCGGGAATTTTAGTCTCTACAAAAAATAGGCTGTGAGGAAATCAGCTGCATTGCAAAGGACCAAAAGGTGCCAAAACTAAGCTCACAAATGTTGCAAAAGCAGGGGAAAAAGTCAAGGAGGAAGACACAACTTAGGGGGCAAGATATGAAGGACATGGCATGAATAATTACAAAAATAAAAAAAAAAAAAGAAAAAAATCTTTCCCAAAGTCAAAGCCATCAAAATGCAGGCAGGCCATACGCCACCAAGGGCAGGCACATGCAGAGAAGCTTGCCAAAATTGATCCCCACTGAAGGCCAAAACAGAAAAGAAGGACCTACAAACACGGTGGAATGGAGACAACATCAAAGGAATTGCAATTGGAGGAGAAAAAAAGAAAATTTTATAAGTTTAGTGACTCTAAGAAAATGGCCTGGGGTTTTATCAGGCGCATTGCAAAGGACCAAA
Organism: Artemisiospiza belli; assembly: GCA_021963965.1. Lineage (NCBI taxonomy): Eukaryota > Metazoa > Chordata > Aves > Passeriformes > Passerellidae > Artemisiospiza > Artemisiospiza belli. The sequence continues at coordinate 256,579 of JAKDEW010000444.1, forward strand.
AGGCACCAAAACTAAGCTCACAGATGTTGCAAAAGCAGGGGAAAAAGTCAAGGAGGAAGACGCAACTTAGGGGGCAAGATATGAGGGACATGGCATGAACACTTCAGAAAACAACCAAAAAAAGAAAAAAACCTTTCCCAAAGTCAAAGCCATCAAAAGGCATGGCCTGCCATCAAGTGCAGGGACATGCACCAAAGATTCCTCTATTGGTCCCCATTGAAATCGCAAGATTCCTTTTCCCTTCCCGAAATGAAATAAAATTTCCTTTCGGGATGGGAAAAGGAACCTTGCGAATCCCAAAAGAAGGGCTTTCAAACACTCTGGAAAGGAGATAGGTTCAAATGAAATGCAATTGAAAAAAGCAGAAAATCGGGAATTTTAGTCTCTTCAAAAAATAATCTGTGAGGAAATCAGCTGCATTGCAAAGGACCAAAAGGTGCCAAAACTAAGCTCACAGATGTTGCAAAAGCAGGGGGAAAAAGTCAAGGAGGAAGACACAACTTAGGGGGCAAGATATGAGGGACATGGCATGAATACTTAAAACAAAAAAAAAAAAAAAAAAAAGAAAAAAATCTTTCCGAAAGTCAAAGCCATCAAAATGCAGGCAGGCCATATGCCACCAAGGGCAGGCACATGCAGCAAAGCTTGCCAAAATTGATCCCCACTGAAGGCCAAAACAGAAAAGAAGGACCTACAAACACGCTGGAAAGGAGTCAATATCAAAGGAATTGCAATTGGAGGAGAAAAAAATAAAATTTTGGAAATTTAGAGACTCTAAGAAAATGGCCTGGGTTTTATCAGGTGCAGTGCAAAGGACCAAAAGATGCCAAAACTAAGCTCACAGATGTTGCAAAAGCAGGGGAAAAAGTCAAGGAGGAAGACACAACTTAGGGGGCAAGATATGAGGGACATGGCATGAACACTTCAGAAAACAACCAAAAAAAGAAAAAAACCTTTCCCAAAGTCAAAGCCATCAAAAGGCATGGCCTGCCATCAAGTGCAGGGACATGCACCAAAGATTCCTCATTGGTCCCCATTGAAATCGCAAGATTCCTTTTCCCTTCCTGAAATGAAATAAAATTTCCTTTCGGGATGGGAAAAGGAACCTTGCGAATCCCAAAAGAAGGGCTTTCAAACACTCTGGAAAGGAGATAGGTTCAAATGAAATGCAATTGAAAAAAGCAGAAAATCGGGAATTTTAGTTTCTTCAAACAATAGGCTGTGAGGAAATCAGCTGCATTGCAAAGGACCAAAAGGTGCCAAAACTAAGCTCACAGATGTTGCAAAAGCATGGGAAAAAGTCAAGGAGGAAGACACAACTTAGGGGGCAAGATGTGAGGGACATGGCATGAATACTTAAAATATTAAAAAAAAAAAAAGAAAAAATCTTTCCCAAAGTCAAAGCCTTCAAAATGCAGGCAGGCCATACGCCACCAAGGGCAGGCACATGCAGCATAGCTTGCCAAAATTGATCCCCACTGAAGGCCAAAACAGAAAAGAAGGACCTACAAACACGGTGGAATGGAGATAGCATCAAAGGAATTGCAATTGGAGGAGAAAAAAAGAAAATTTGGGAAATTTAGTGACTCTAAGAAAATGGCCTGTGTTTATATCAGGTGCAGTGCAACGGACCAAAAGATGCCAAAACTAAGCTCACAGATGTTGCAAAAGCAGGGGAAAAAGTCAAGGAGGAAGACACAACTTAGGTGGCAAGATATGAGGGACATGGCATGAACACTTCATAAAACAACCAAAAAAAGAAAAAATCTTTCCCAAAGTCAAAGCCATCAAAAGGCATGGCCTGCCATCAAGTGCAGGGACATGCACCACAGATTCCTCTATTGGTCCCCCATTGAAATTGCAAGATTCCTTTTCCCCTTCCCGAAAGGAAATTTCATTTCCTTTCGGGAAGGAAAAAGGAATCATGCGGATCACAAAAGTAAGGCTTACAAACACTCTGGAAAGGAGATAGGTTCAAATGAAATGCAATTGAAAACAGCGGAAAATTGGGAATTTTAGTCTCTTCAAAAAATAGGCTGTGAGGAAATCAGCTGCATTGCAAAGGACCAAAAGGTGCCAAAACTAAGCTCACAGATGTTGCAAAAGGAGGGGAAAAAGTCAAGGAGGAAGGCAAAACTTAGGGGGCAAGATATGAGTGATATGGCATGAATACCTAAAAAAATAAAAAAAAAAAAAAGAAAAAATCTTACCCAAAGTCAAAGCCATCAAAATGCAGGCAGGCTATACGCCACCAAGGGCAGGCACATGCAGCAATGCTTGCTAAAACTGATCCCCACTGAAGGCCAAAACAGAAAAATGGACCTACATACACGCTGGAATGGAGTCAACATCAAAGGAATTGCAATTGGAGGAGAAAAAAAGAAAATTTTGGAAATTTAGTGACTCTAAGAAAATGGCCTGGGTTTATATCAGGTGCAGTGCAACGGACCAAAAGATGCCAAAACTAAGCTCACAGATGTTGCAAAAGCAGGGGAAAAAGTCAGGGAGGAAGACACAACTTCGGGGGAAAGATATGAGGGACATGGCATGAATACTTAAAATATTAAAAAAAAAAAAAAAGAAAAAATCTTTCCCAAAGTCAAAGCCATCAAAATGCAGCCAGGCCATACGCCACCAAGGGCAGGCACATGCAGCAAAGCTTGCCAAAATTGATCCCCACTGAAGGCCAAAACAGAAAAGAAGGACTTGCAAACATGCTGGAAAGGAGTCAACATCAAAGGAATTGCAATTGGAGGAGAAAAAAAGAAAATTTGGGAAATTTAGTGACTCTTAGAAAGTGGCCTGGGGTTTTATCAGGTGCAGTGCAAAGGACCAAAAGATGCCAAAACTAAGCTCACAGATGTTGCAAAAGCAGGGGAAAAAGTCAAGGAGGAAGACACAACTTAGGGGGCAAGATATGAGGGACATGGCATGAACACTTCAGAAAACAACCAAAAAAAGAAAAAAATCTTTCCCAAAGTCAAAGCCACCAAAAGGCATGGCCGGCCATCAAGTGCAGAGACATGCACCAAAGATTCCTCTATTTGTCCCCATTGAAATCGCAAGATTCCTTTTCCCTTCCCGAAAGGAAATGAAATTTCCTTTCGGGAAGGGAAAAGGAATCTTGCGGATCCCAAAAGAAGGCTTACAAACACTCTGGAAAGGAGCTAGGTTCAAATGAAATGCAATTGGAAAAAAGCAGAAAATCGGGAATTTTAGTCTCTACAAAAAATAGGCTGTGAGGAAATCAGCTGCATTGCAAAGGACCAAAAGGTGCCAAAACTAAGCTCACAAATGTTGCAAAAGCAGGGGAAAAAGTCAAGGAGGAAGACACAACTTAGGGGGCAAGATATGAAGGACATGGCATGAATAATTACAAAAATAAAAAAAAAAAAAGAAAAAAAACTTTCCCAAAGTCAAAGCCATCAAAATGCAGGCAGGCCATACGCCACCAAGGGCAGGCACATGCAGAGAAGCTTGCCAAAATTGATCCCCACTGAAGGCCAAAACAGAAAAGAAGGACCTACAAACACGGTGGAATGGAGACAACATCAAAGGAATTGCAATTGGAGGAGAAAAAAAGAAAATTTTATAAGTTTAGTGACTCTAAGAAAATGGCCTGGGGTTTTATCAGGCGCATTGCAAAGGACCAAAAGGCACCAAAACTAAGCTCACAGATGTTGCAAAAGCAGGGGAAAAAGTCAAGGAGGAAGACGCAACTTAGGGGGCAAGATATGAGGGACATGGCATGAACACTTCAGAAAACAACCAAAAAAAGAAAAAAACCTTTCCCAAAGTCAAAGCCATCAAAAGGCATGGCCTGCCATCAAGTGCAGGGACATGCACCAAAGATTCCTCTATTGGTCCCCATTGAAATCGCAAGATTCCTTTTCCCTTCCCGAAATGAAATAAAATTTCCTTTCGGGATGGGAAAAGGAACCTTGCGAATCCCAAAAGAAGGGCTTTCAAACACTCTGGAAAGGAGATAGGTTCAAATGAAATGCAATTGAAAAAAGCAGAAAATCGGGAATTTTAGTCTCTTCAAAAAATAATCTGTGAGGAAATCAGCTGCATTGCAAAGGACCAAAAGGTGCCAAAACTAAGCTCACAGATGTTGCAAAAGCAGGGGAAAAAAGTCAAGGAGGAAGACACAACTTAGGGGGCAAGATATGAGGGACATGGCATGAATACTTAAAACAAAAAAAAAAAAAAAAAAAAAGAAAAAAATCTTTCCGAAAGTCAAAGCCATCAAAATGCAGGCAGGCCATATGCCACCAAGGGCAGGCACATGCAGCAAAGCTTGCCAAAATTGATCCCCACTGAAGGCCAAAACAGAAAAGAAGGACCTACAAACACGCTGGAAAGGAGTCAATATCAAAGGAATTGCAATTGGAGGAGAAAAAAAATAAAATTTTGGAAATTTAGAGACTCTAAGAAAATGGCCTGGGTTTTATCAGGTGCAGTGCAAAGGACCAAAAGATGCCAAAACTAAGCTCACAGATGTTGCAAAAGCAGGGGAAAAAGTCAAGGAGGAAGACACAACTTAGGGGGCAAGATATGAGGGACATGGCAATGAACACTTCAGAAAACAACCAAAAAAAGAAAAAAACCTTTCCCAAAGTCAAAGCCATCAAAAGGCATGGCCTGCCATCAAGTGCAGGGACATGCACCAAAGATTCCTCATTGGTCCCCATTGAAATCGCAAGATTCCTTTTCCCTTCCTGAAATGAAATAAAATTTCCTTTCGGGATGGGAAAAGGAACCTTGCGAATCCCAAAAGAAGGGCTTTCAAACACTCTGGAAAGGAGATAGGTTCAAATGAAATGCAATTGAAAAAAGCAGAAAATCGGGAATTTTAGTTTCTTCAAACAATAGGCTGTGAGGAAATCAGCTGCATTGCAAAGGACCAAAAGGTGCCAAAACTAAGCTCACAGATGTTGCAAAAGCATGGGAAAAAGTCAAGGAGGAAGACACAACTTAGGGGGCAAGATGTGAGGGACATGGCATGAATACTTAAAATATTAAAAAAAAAAAAAAGAAAAAATCTTTCCAAAGTCAAAGCCTTCAAAATGCAGGCAGGCCATACGCCACCAAGGGCAGGCACATGCAGCATAGCTTGCCAAAATTGATCCCCACTGAAGGCCAAAACAGAAAAGAAGGACCTACAAACACGGTGGAATGGAGATAGCATCAAAGGAATTGCAATTGGAGGAGAAAAAAAGAAAATTTGGGAAATTTAGTGACTCTAAGAAAATGGCCTGTGTTTATATCAGGTGCAGTGCAACGGACCAAAAGATGCCAAAACTAAGCTCACAGATGTTGCAAAAGCAGGGGAAAAAGTCAAGGAGGAAGACACAACTTAGGTGGCAAGATATGAGGGACATGGCATGAACACTTCATAAAACAACCAAAAAAAGAAAAAATCTTTCCCAAAGTCAAAGCCATCAAAAGGCATGGCCTGCCATCAAGTGCAGGGACATGCACCACAGATTCCTCTATTGGTCCCCATTGAAATTGCAAGATTCCTTTTCCCTTCCCGAAAGGAAATTTCATTTCCTTTCGGGAAGGAAAAAGGAATCATGCGGATCACAAAAGTAAGGCTTACAAACACTCTGGAAAGGAGATAGGTTCAAATGAAATGCAATTGAAAACAGCGGAAAATTGGGAATTTTAGTCTCTTCAAAAAATAGGCTGTGAGGAAATCAGCTGCATTGCAAAGGACCAAAAGGTGCCAAAACTAAGCTCACAGATGTTGCAAAAGGAGGGGAAAAAGTCAAGGAGGAAGGCAAAACTTAGGGGGCAAGATATGAGTGATATGGCATGAATACCTAAAAAAATAAAAAAAAAAAAAGAAAAAATCTTACCCAAAGTCAAAGCCATCAAAATGCAGGCAGGCTATACGCCACCAAGGGCAGGCACATGCAGCAATGCTTGCTAAAACTGATCCCCACTGAAGGCCAAAACAGAAAAATGGACCTACATACACGCTGGAATGGAGTCAACATCAAAGGAATTGCAATTGGAGGAGAAAAAAAGAAAATTTTGGAAATTTAGTGACTCTAAGAAAATGGCCTGGGTTTATATCAGGTGCAGTGCAACGGACCAAAAGATGCCAAAACTAAGCTCACAGATGTTGCAAAAGCAGGGGAAAAAGTAAAGGAGGAAGACACAACTTAGGGGGCAAGATATGAGGGACATGGCATGAACACTTCAGAAAACAACCAAAAAAAGAAAAAAATCTTTCCCAAAGTCAAAGCCATCAAAAGGCATGGCCTTCCATCAAGTGCAGGGACATGCACCAAAGATTCCTCATTGGTCCCCATTGAAATCGCAAGATTCCTTTTCCCTTCCCGAAAGGAAATAAAATTTCCTTTCGGGATGGGAAAAGGAACCTTGCGAATCCCAAAAGAAGGGCTTTCAAACACTCTGGAAAGGAGATAGGTTCAAATGAAATGCAATTGAAAAAAGCAGAAAATCGGGAATTTTAGTCTCTTCAAAAAATAGGCTGTGAGGAAATCAGCTGCATTGCAAAGGACCAAAAGGTGCCAAAACTAAGCTCACAGATGTTGCAAAAGCAGGGGAAAAAGTCAAGGAGGAAGACACAACTTAGGGGGCAAGATATGAGGGACATGGCATGAATACTTAAAATATTAAAAAAAAAAAAAGAAAAAATCTTTCCCAAAGTCAAAGCCATCAAAATGCAGGCAGGCAATATGCCACCAAGGGCAGGCACATGCAGGAAAGCTTGCCCAAAATTGATCCCCACTGAAGGCCAAAACAGAAAAGAAGGACCTACAAACACGCTGGAAAGGAGTCAACATCAAAGGAATTGCAATTGGAGGAGAAAAAAAGAAAATTTGGGAAATTTAGTGACTCTAAGAAAATGGCCTGGGGTTTTATCAGGAGCTGTGCAAAGGACCAAAAGATGCCAAAACTAAGCTCACAGATGTTGCAAAAGCAGGGGAAAAAGTCAAGGAGGAAGACACAACTTAGGGGGCAAGATGTGAGGGACATGGCATGAATACTTAAAATATTAAAAAAAAAAAAAAGAAAAAATCTTTCCCAAAGTCAAAGCCATCAAAATGCAGGCACGCCATACGCCAGCAAGTGCAGGCACATGCAGGAAATCTTGCCAAAATTGATCCCCACTGACGGCCAAAACAGAAAAGAAGGACTTACAAACACACTGGAAAGGTGTAAACATCAAAGGAATTGCAATTGGAGGAGAAAAAAGAAAATTTTGGAAATTTAGTGACTCTAAGAAAATGGCCTGGTTTTATATCAGGTGCAGTGCAAAGGACCAAAGATGCCAAAACTAAGCTCACAGATGTTGCAAAAGCAGGGGAAAAAGTCAAGGAGGAAGACACAACTTAGGGGGCAAGATATGAGGGACATGGCATGAATATTTAAATATTAAAAAAAAAAAAAAGAAAAAATCTTTCCAAAAGTCAAAGCCATCAAAATGCAGGCAGGCCATACGCCACCATGGGCAGGCACATGCAGCAAAGCTTGCCAAAACTGATCCCCACTGAAGGCCAAAACATAAAAAAGGACCTACAAACACGCTGGAAAGGAGTCAACATCAAAGGAATTGCAATTGGAGGAGAAAAAAATAAAATTTGGGAAATTTAGTGACTCTAAGAAAATGGCCTGGGGTTTTATCAGGCGCAGTGCAAAGGACCAAAAGGTGCCAAAACTAAGCTCACAGATGTTGCAAAAGCAGGGGAAAAAGTCAAGGAGGAAGACACAACTTAGGGGGCAAGGTATGAAGGACATGGCATGAATACTTAAAACAAACAAAAAAAAAAAATAGAAAAAATCTTTCCCAAAGTCAAAGCCATCAAAATGCAGGCAGGCCATACGCCACCAAGGGCAGGCACATGCAGCAAAGCTTGCCAAAACTGATCCCCACTGAAGGCCAAAACATAAAAAAGGACCTACAAACACGCTGGAAAGGAGTCAACATCAAAGGAATTGCAATTGGAGGAGAAAAAATGAAAATTTGGGAAATTTAGTGACTCTAGGAAAATGGCCTGGGGTTTTATCAGGTGCAGTGCAAAGGACCAATGATGCCAAAACTAAGCTCACAGATGTTGCAAAAGCAGGGGGAAACGTCAAGGAGGAAGACACAACTTAGGGGGCAAGATATGAGGGACATGGCATGAATACTTAAAATAATAAAAAAAAAAAAAAGAAAAAATCTTTCCAAAGT